>VRLP01007326.1:0-22474 GCA_009660295.1 Lophius piscatorius | reverse complement strand
CTCTGATGTAAGGATGTGGCTCTAGTGTCTCTAATGTAAGGATGTGTCTCTGATGTAAGGATGTGGCTCTAGTGTCTCTGATGTAAGGATGTGGTTCTAGTGTCTCTAATGTAAGGATGTGGTTCTAGTGCCTCTGATGTAAGGATGTGGTTCTAGTGTCTCTAATGTAAGGATGTGGTTCTAGTGACTCTGATGTAAGGATGTGGCTCTAGTGTCTCTAATGTAAGGATGTGTCTCTGATGTAAGGATGTGGCTCTAGTGTCTCTGATGTAAGGATGTGGCTCTAGTGTCTCTAATGTAAGGATGTGGCTCTAGTGTCTCTGATGTAAGGATGTGGCTCTAGTGTCTCTGATGTAAGGATGTGGCTCTAGTGCGTCTGATGTAAGGATGTGGCTCTAGTGCCTCTGATGTAGAATCTGGCTCTAGTGCATCTGTGATAAAAACAGTTTCTTAGAGATTGGACTTGTTGACTGATCCTAGAACCAGCCCGGAGATAGATCCAGGTTCACTCTGGTGGAGAAAAAGAAAGTGTATTTCTAGATTTCTGCTGTTTGACTGTAACTCCTCCCATTTTTTCAATTCTTTCCCCAGTGAGCCTCACTAACTTCTTGCCCCGCTTTGGATTCCTCCACCTGGATCTGCCCGTCTTCTTGGAGACCTTCTGCAAGTATCCTTTACTGTTTGAAGCAACCGGGTCACATGACTGAATGTATGAAGGAGGATCTAGAGGTGTCTCTAGTGCCTCTGTAGCTGTGACGTAGCTCCAGTACCGTTTGTTTTAGAGCTAAGAATCTTCAAATGGATCAGAATAGTTTGAACCGGTCAAACCTCTTCTGAAGGCCGATGTTACGTGTGTGTCTGAGATCTTCCGGACCATCAGTTCTCCATGTTTGGATCAAACTGAGAATGTCTATCACGTGTTTGACGAAGCGCCTTTAACCCTCCCGCCCCTCAGATACGTGGTTTCCCTCTCCGGCGCGTTGGCCGTGGTGAACTCGGTCCCGTGTTTCGCTCTGGACGGTCAGTGGATGCTCAACGCCCTGCTGGAGGCCACGCTGGTCACCGTGGTAACGGACCGTCAGAAACGGGAGCTGATCGGTTTCTTCCTGCTGCTGGGGGGCAGCGTCCTGCTCGCCGCCAACGTGGCTCTGGGCCTGTGGATGGTCACGGCGCGGTAACTTAGAACTAAACGGATCGGTTCTCGTGGGGACCCAGAGTCGACCTCGACGCGTCCAGACCACTTAACTGTGAAGATCCTGCAGTGGTTTATGGAGACCTGATACTGGACCACCTGACTTCCACCATGTTGCCGCCACAAACTCAGAAGCACAACTCAAGGATGCACTCGCCATGAAGCACTGTCCGCCACCATTGTTTACTATTCTCGCCAAATCCTATCAGTCTCTACTGGGATGGCGGTTTGATTCTTTTCTCTGGGTTTGGTGACCCCTCTTTGGATCAACAGGGAAGCCGTCTCAGCTCCACCGAGACCCCTAAAAACGGATCGTAGCCATCTGTGGATAAATGAAGGTCTGAAGGCCTTTACTTTATCCGTGAATGCGTGGTTATACCGAGGATCTGTGCGACTCATCACTGTTGAAGAAAAACTGTAAATACATGAATGACTTGACTCAATAAAAAGGACTCTGTCATCCACAGGTTCTCCTCCTCCTTTGGCCTCATGGGCAGAAATAATCCTCTCATACCACCCTTCCATCAAGGCAGATCCAGGGCTGTTTCAGAACCAGCGCCTGATTACTTGAGTGGCAGAGCGTGGGATTATCGTAAGCAACCAAACTTGTGAGCGCCATATTTAAAAACACAGATAATGTAGAGTCGGCAAAAACGTGGTTCTAACTCCGGCCATGAGGGAACACCTCCTTCAGTCCGATGAAGAAGAAGATGAAATTAATTTCTTCATTTCTACATAAACTGTTGGATAGACTTCCATTCAACTGGCTTGAGGGCGGGGCATGTTGCTAGGAAAAAAATAAATATAAAAGGGGCCTAATTATGGCCCCGCCCCCTTGTCCCTCCATGTGCGCATCCTATCCGTTACAATGTGCTCAAAAACTTTAAACAATTCATTTAAATTTTATTAATTTTGAATACATTATACATCATCAATCATATGTAATAATACAGTAACTTATCCTGCCGTTTTACCTTGTGTTTACATGGCAACAGTGTTTTCAGAGCCTGAAAACAGAATCTTTGGAAAACACCATCATTTCTCCGCCTGAAAAAACTAAAAATAGGCTGAGCACCTTTCTAAGTTTATACCTGACACACGGGAGCACTTTGTCTTCCAGACCGCCGTGTTAACGCGGTGTTTTTGTTAATTTACTGTCTTCCAGGATTTAATGCAGACATAGCGTTTCCTGAGTGCGTGGACACGTGGTAATTTAGGAGGGTGTTTCCCGCAGACGTGTAAACATCGAAGAAACCTTAAGCTCCGCCACCGAGGTGTGTTTACCAAAGATGAGCAGACGTCTCTGTCAGCGGGTCCAGAAGCGTTGCCTTTCTCAGGGACTCGGTGGTTGAATAATGAGGGAATCATGTGGGGGACGGAGCGTGAGCCTGTTTGTGCAGAGATAAGAGTGATCTTCTTTCTTAATCTCTGAGTAACGATGCTCTGCTGCATTCTTGGTTCTCCTGATTATCCGCTGCTAATGACAGCCTGGAGGGATGTTTGGGTAAACAGACATGGGAGGACGATGATAAAGACGAGGAGGAGGAGGCACGTTCTAACTGCCAGCTCCATTGTGAGGAAAGGGGCCCCCTGCATTAACCCTGTGACCTCCTCCATGCTAGCAAGAGCAGGAGTCACAGCAATGATGTCGGCATATTTAGCAGGTTTTTACCCTCTTATTTTACAGTTTTAGCGACATTTCCTTATTTTCACAGTAGAGTTAAGACATACAGACATATAAATTGTTCTGGAAGTGTGACATACTGACATTTTGATCTGATGATATGTCTGACTTCAAGGTGGCCGAAACATTTTGGACGGACGTGGATTCACCAGATTTTATGGTAACCTGCTATTTATGGGATGTAATATTCTGTATTTGAAAGCAATGACACCGTGAGCAGCCGGATAGCTCAGGGGGTTAAGCCCCTGACTTTGGTCCAGGAGACTGGGGTTCAGACCCAGTCAAAGTAGGGCCTTGCAGAAAACCAGTTTGGACCCTTAGGCAAAGTTCCTTAGCGGTACATGCCAAACCTAGTGCCGGTCCCAAGCCCGGATAAATGGGAGGGTTGTGTCAGGAAAGGCATCCAATGTAAAAACCTACGGAAAATCAAAATGCGCAACGAGACGATCCGCTGTGGCAACCCCCTAAAAAGGGAAGGAGCCAAAAGAAGTTCGTTGTTTTGAGAGCAACGATAATGTGAGTCCTCATCTTGGCACAACAAAGTCAGGATGATTAAAGTCAGGATGATTAAAGTCAGTGGGATAAATGAAATGTTTGTGTGAAGTTGTTGGGAAACAACATCTGGGAACCCTGAACATGAATAATAATAATAATGTGATGTATTTAACTGAAGTCATTATTCTGAGGCAGTAGAGTTCATCTATATGGGACGATGACAGAAACGTCCAAAATGTCACGATGATATGACAGTAACTGTTGTTTGGGTTTTTTTTATAATGAATGCAATTTAGTTATAAAAAGTGTCCAGTGTTTAAATTCAGTGTGTATTAAGGGGTATCTCTTTGAATAAATGGAATGTAATATTCATTACTGTGTGTACTTTCAGCTGAAATCAAGAATCTATATATTTTTGATTGTTTGTATGTAAGAGGAAGGAACAGGTTCTGACCTTGAGGTAACTTTAGTTGTGATTTTGCTCTATATAAATAAAACTGTTGTAACTTCTTCACCACCAATGATGTTATAACGGCTATATATTGACAAACATGATCCAGAATCCACATCCATTACTGGATCCACTTCAAAATGGAACCATATCTGTTTTGGCCCTAGATCCACAACTACACAAAATATCATAAAATTCTGAATACGGCTTTTTGAGATATGTTGCAAATAATCAAACAGGGGCGTCTTGGAACGTCCAACTCAACTGGTGGCAAATATGAGCAATAAGAATGGAAATACGGCAGAAAGTGAGTCACAGCGCTGAACAAAAGAGTCATGGTCGACGCAGCTCCTTGATGAATTTGTGTTTTCACCAACACTGGAAGTCACGTCTATTTAGGGACTTTTTGGCCCACGCCTCAAACCCTAATGAACACGTGCGGATGGAAGTCGGACCGCGGTGGCCCCCCACCTCTGCCTCTTCTAAAGGAACACCGTGACAAAAACGCTGATGCGTTTCTACAGGCGTCATCAGATTAATCGATCGTAATCAGAGGTTTAGTTCTGGTCGACTGGCCGTCTGATCTGATAAACGTTTGCGGCGCTCACGCCCGCCGGCCTCACATGTACGCCGCTAACGAGGCCTGCAGCCGCTAACGGGCTCCACACCGCACAGATAATATCCTTTTGATTTTATCAAACGAGCTCATCACTTGAAGCCCGGTGCTTTCTGTCCCAGAGGGAGGAGGAGGAGTGCTGTGGGGGGTGTAGGAGGAGGAAGGGAGGAACAGTTTGGAGCGAAGTTAGAGTGGCTGCACACAGACTGGGAGAGTCTTTGCTGGTTGAACTGGTTCAGAGAGCAGGGTGAGGATGCTACTATGAACTTTTAGGATGGAATTTTCACCATAAATGTGACACTTTTTTTTTTTTCTCTCCATTTTGACTTAATTTCTTTAACTTTTTTCCCTAGATAGTGTGTGTTTTTATGTGTTTGAGTGACAGCCAGTGCAGGAAGTCATGGAACTGGAGCCATTAGGAGGTGGTGGGGTTAAAACAGAGAAGGGGAACATTCGTCTCTACAAGTTTGCTCTGGCCTTGTGTGCGTGTATCAGCGCCGTCCTGCTGCTGGCCCTCATCATCGGTGAGTCTCGCACAAACTCTTCCTCAACATGCTAAACACTTTAGAAGGATCCCAGCGGAAATATATGTCAGTCTGTGCGCCGTCCTCAGATTATAGCACATGCAGACTGTAAATAACACTGCTGGTGGGTAACGTTTCCCGACTATTTTTGGTTCATATAAGGTTTCAAAAACAACCACATGCAGAACTCTCCATCACGCACTGTGGGAGTGGGAGGAGGAATGTGTGTGTTGACACTCTGTGGGTACCATTTCCTGTTAAAATGTGAAATTATTAAGGAAACCGTGTGTCGGAAGCGAAGCTAAGGCTTGGCCTCGCATGTAGCGGGTCGTGCACCTTAATTATCACTCATGTTGAAAGGGATGTATAAAAAATGTGAATACTAGAATCAATAGTTTTCCATCTGTACATTCAAAAAAAATAAAATAAAATACCACAAATACTGACTTTTTTGTAAAGTGTCACATTTAATTCAAAGATATTTCTGTCATGTTGAATGAACATGAATAAATGAATTCAGTCTGATTACATTAAATGAATGCATATGTATATATATAAAACTCCCATTTGAATTCAATGATTTTGTGTTGCTGAGATATTTTTATTCCGGACTATTTCTATTACATCACTTATGCAGATTATCAGTAGAGGATTGTTGGTTTCCCAACATTGCCTTCAGCACTATACACATAATTAAATCATCAAAAGGCAGTTGGCAAACAACTTGAGCGTCACGCTACGACCACAGGCTGTTGTCAGACTGCGTTACCAGCCCATAATCAAAGAGAAAGTCACAATTGTCTTCTGGAATAAAACAAGATTCAATACCTATGAGGGATAAACACTAAGTGCCTCATCTACTTAATGTTTGTATGTATAAAAACGGTTCCAAACATGAAAGCACCTGCAGTTAAACGAGTCAGCTGATCTACTTACGGGTCACTTTGAGGATTGTCTGTCAAACAAACACAATAGCATCAGTTATCTATTTAGTAATTTCCCTTTGGTGAATATGCAATGTCGGTGATTAACTAAGCCTGAAAGAAATGGCGGTGCTTGTTCATGCGTCAGCTTTTAATACTGAAACGCACTGGAGGAGCATCACTGTACTACACAGCCCGTCAGACCAGATCCAGCGCTGACCAGCTACCAGGTGGTCGGTTCTTGCCTCAGAGAACGACCACAGAATGACATGATGGTAGAATTTCCACATGAGCAAGAACATGGAGACAGTGGAGGCGGAAAATTGTCTTTGAGAGTTACTCTCAGCCATAACATCAGTTCTTTCCCCTCACACATCCATGACCCTGTCACAAGTTCACCACCTCTCCGTCCTTAGACCACTTTGGTAGGTTCTAACCACTGCAGACCAGGAGCACCCAACAAGACCTGCAGTTCTGGAGATTTGTACTGACCCATTCTGTTCTGTGAATCACTCAGATCATTAGGTTTGACCGTTTTTCCCCACTTCCTCCTCATCAACTTCAGGACACAATCCTAACCTGAACTCATATATCACATGAAATATAGTAACTATATATACATATACACCTTTTAGACAATACAAACATTATCAAATCTCATAAAAGATAAACATCTAGACTAATCAGTCTTTGGGTTGTTCTGAGTACAGACGAAGATTCTGGATCCCTGTTTCATCGTCAGTACTGTGAGATTTGAGGCATTTCTACAACATCTCCCGTCATACTAATCAGCCAATGGACATGAAAACAAAAATCTACTAGACTTATATAACATTTGTTTTTATTTTTTCTACTAATGAGGGAGTTTTGGTTGATTTGGTTGGTAGTGATGGTGGTTGTATGAAAAATGTCGAACTATTCCTTTCAGAGGCTTACTGTGGACCGCTGGCTGACAGGGTTCAGTGGTGCGTGGTTTGGGGTGGGGGTGGGGGGTAGGTGTGTGTTGGGGGGAGCCGACGTGCTTGTGTCGGAATTGAAGCGAAGTCACCCACCCCGATAGAGACCCTCCTCCGGTGTGCAGCCATGCGACTGATCACACACAGGAATGCCAAGAGTCCGTTTGAATACTTTACACTTTAAAAACAGGGGCCCTCTTAAAGGGGAAGTTCACCCCAAAAATAAAACATTTTGGGTATATTGTCTATCTAACTGGTCCAAATGAACAAACTTTCTGTACGTCTACCAAACTTGATGCAGCAGTTATCAAAGAGTTTCCGCGCAAATTCACTTTTGTTTTGCTTTTTGTGTCTAATCACAGATTACTCACACATAGTAACAGGTATAATGTTACTGACACTGAACATAAATTATTTTAGGTCTTACCTGTCCATAGACATCAAAGTGACGCATTTGATAGTTGTGGAGGTATTTGAAGTTTATTTTGTATATTTGATTCAGGTGAGGCTTAAATTTAAATAACCACTGTGTTTAACAGATTAAAATGCCAAATATAACCATTCTATAGTCTTTTAGAAGCGAAGGTTTCAAATCTTCAAGCCATTTCAACCTAAAATGTGTTCAGTTAGTCTGTTCTAGTCGACTGAACAAACATGGCGGCCCGACCTCTATGGGAGAGAACCCGCCCCCTCTAGAGATATTAAGGGCACATTCTAAGTTAACACCAGAAAGCTACCATTTTCAGATTATTATACACTAGTGAAAACATAGTTATGAGTATTGTATCCCATTCATTCAAAGAAGCACCTCTTAATTGTACTGACTGCTCCTTTAATGTGTTTCTGTGCCTGTCTGGCATCCCAGTAGTTACCATGGCGTTGGTGTCAGCTGCAGTTTTGCTGTGTGTGTTCTGACAGATCAGTTGTGGAAAGCTGAGGTTGTTTCAGGCCAGACGGTGTCGAGGCTTGACTCCTACCGGATCTGGAAAGAAAGCCCTCTGAGGTCAGATGCGGCGGCGCAGCTCCGTAACACTCCACTCGTCCGTTCACAATAGAGACTTGGTTTATACTCAGTTTGTAATCTGGCAGAAGGCCTCATGCGCCTGTGGTTACTCTGTCCGCCCTCCACCATATCATGTAAAGGTTTGTGTCTACTAGGAGCTCAGAGAGGCTGGCTCTGGTTCAACTTCTAGGAACGGATGTGGGTGGGTCTACTCTGACTTCTTATTATAGATGTAATTATGACTGACAGATTGAAGAGCTGAGGATTGGACTCTGAATCTGGGTGAGACTATAAATAAAGATCACTCTAGCATTATAACCACTGACAAGTGAAGTGAAGAACATTGATTATCTGGTTGCCAGGGTTACTGGTCAGTGGGTGGGATGTCGTAGGCAGGAAGTGAACATTTTATCCTGAAGTGAACATTTTATCCTGAAGTTGACATCTTGGTAGCAGGAAAAATGGGCAAACATAAAGATGCGAGCAGCTATGACAAGGTCCAAATTCAGAACCACATGTCTGGTTGGGTGTTCCTGGTGTGTTGTGGAGACCACCTACTAAAGTGGTCTAAGGATGGGAAAGTGGTGAACCTTTGACAGAGTCACGGGGGCTCAAAGCTCAGGAGAGCAAAACTTAGCCTGTGTTATCCAATTCCAAAGAAGTGCTACTGTATCACCAATTACTGTAAATAAAAACCCATAATGCTGGTTCTGATAGAACAGTGTAAATATCCCCAAACCCTAACTCTTAGCCTAACCCCTAACCCTAAACCTAAGCCTAACCCTAACCACTGAACTGTTTTGTTGCCAAAACAATTCCTTTCCTTTGCAAAATGAGTCCAGTGGTTTTAAAGTTGTGGCTGACCGATGTAAATAATCTAACTTCTGTTAGTGGTCTTTATCCGTCCCGTCCGATAAAGGGTGGGAATGCTCCTTCTTGTCTTCCCTCTGATAATCAGTATCTGACGTATGACAGTAGGATTAACTGACGCCGAGTTTTCTCTGCATCATTCATTGATTGACTGTATAATAAAAACAAAACGTCTCGTCTTTATCAGCGGTACAACGCTGATAAAGACGAGACGATACCAGCTCTGTGAGAACGAAGATGCCATCACTAAGAAACATTTTTGCACCATTAGGTTTCCCTTTTGCCTCCAAGACATCTCTGTGATGCGCTTTGATGTCCGGTGACACTATTCTTGAAGAATCGGCATAAACATTATTAGCCTTTTGTGCTACAGTAGATCTACTGTGGCCTTAAAGAGAAGATGAGGAGGTCAGAGTGGAGATGCTGCTCCTTCATGTTGAATGAAGCCAGTGTAGGTGGTTTGGTTCGGACGCTTCCAGGACGCCTCCCCTTGGAAGTTTTCCTGGCACAGGATCCCATTGGATGAGCTGGAGAGTGTTTATGGGGAGAGGGACATTTGGAATACCTAACATTAACCCCCTAAATATGTCTTGTTTCCCATCAACAAACAAAAAACCATCAAGTCTTACACTGTTGAAGAAAGTTACTACCCCTTTGTTTGGATCCACACAAACATTTATGGCGTTTTCACACTTTCTCATTTGGCTTTCAAAACTTTCCCCTAAACAAAGTCTGGATCACATATTCGGACTTTTATCCAAAAATTAGAGTTGGTCGGGTCTGGATCAAGCAGGAAATTATCTAATGGAATGATAATGAAAAAAACTGCAGAAAGGATCTTGTAGAAAACCATCGCTACTGAACGAGGTTCCATTATACTTGGGGGCATTTTTTAAAGCAAAGATGTAAAGATGAAACCTGATTGTTTGACAAATCAACTGGTTTCTCACATTTTAGTTGTGAATCTTCATCCTCGTCTCTTTTCTTCTCCCTCAGTTTCTAAAAAGTCCAGTCAGGAAGAGTTCTGTCTGAGTCCAGAATGCTCAGAAGCAGGTGAGGAATCAGTCTCTTCACTAGATCTCAGATTCATCTTCTTTTGTTTTCTTTATTTTGATGTCCTTCCACCTTTCAGCTGGCTCCCTTCTGAGTAAAATGGATCAGTCCATTAACCCCTGTGAGGACTTCTATTCGTACTCCTGTGGCGGTTGGCTCAAGGAGAACCCGATCCCTGAAGATTCTTCCTCATATGGAATCTACCCGTGGCTGCGGCAGGCAGTAGATATGAAACTCAAAGGTAGCCGCGAGTTTCCTACCAACGCCTCACATCACCCACCGTAATGAAAGCTCGCTTTGAACAGACCAGAAATTTTCTAGCAGAAAAATCTAATTTTGTACACATGATAAGCTTGAAGTTGTTTGTTGTTGGAGTCCCCTAACCCAGCCTTGAATACAGATGAGAAGTGGTCTCTAGGAGCCTTGAGCTTTCTCTAGATTCACATCCACACCAGATTGTTTTATTTTTTAACTCGTGGCCCTCATCCTAAATGGACACAAGTTCAGACGACATCAGTTGACGCAGTCCTATGCAACTGGTTGAAATGTATATATATATGAAGTATTGTTTTGCTTTTGAGCTAAAAAATTAAAATTACACCCCATAATACTATTCAGCCACTGTAGCAATTCACGTAATTTATGCTAGCAGGGATCTAATGGAGCCCAGACCTAACCTAGACTCCACAGGAGAGGAGTAGGTTCTAGAGGCCTGTTAGTCTACTTCTAGTCCACACCCCCAGAGTTTTTAAAATTTCAAAAGTTTATTCATCTCCTAATGAAACTGAAGACTCACCCTGAAGAAGTCCAAAAATGGCTTTATGCATCTTTTTCACATGTGCTGAAGGTCTGGTCAACAACCGTTAACACTATTATTATTCCCTCCTGAGAAAGACCAACAATAAATTGTTACTACTGAAATATACAAGTCTGTGAAGTTGTCTCGGGCTGCTCTGTGAGTTCTGTCACACATTGTTCCGTTTCCTCTCTCAGTGTTACTAGAAGCTCCTTCACTCCCTGATGAACTGGAGGCGGTGACCAAGTCTAAGATCCTCTACCGCTCCTGCATGAACGAGAGTGAGTCCAACACAAAGTCAGAGCTGGAGTTTGTTCCATAAGAGGATGTTACTTTACTTAAACCGCATTCAATGCAGTTATTCACTGGAAGAGAAGTGAATAGATCAGAAATGAGAAGAATGAGATTCACTTGGTATGGATTAGCAGCAGCAAAAAAAACAACAAAAAAAGAAGATATGATAAATGTTGCGCATACAGTGTGAGATCTTAAACCATGCTCTATTCATATAGTATGAGATGAAATTAAAGATCAGTTTAAAATCAGATCCAGTCTTAGTCCAGAATTAACCATCTTAACTAGATACATGAGCCAAACTCAACCTCACTTGCATCTAAACATGGTCCTAACCTTAAAGCTAAACCAAAATCTTAACCCTCCTATAGCTCTTTGAGTTAGCTCCAGGTTAAATGTCCCCACAATCCAACATGTCCTTGTTCTCATGTCCAAAGTCAGGTCCTCACAATGACTCTAGTCAGGAACAAACACACACACACACACACACACACACACAGGATAATAGCACAAACAGGAGAATACGCGCTTTTACTGGACCCAGTGGAAGATTTGGGCTATTGCTATAGAAGAACATACATCTTGTCAAAAAAAAGGAAAAATATTTTTAACAGAATGGTAACATGAAAAATAAATATGTATACAATTGAATTTCTCTGTTTGTTCTTATGTAGCCATACTGGAGCACTTGGATTCTAAACCTCTGCTGAAAACGCTGAAACAGGTTGAGTTTCGGTGGCCTGTCTTGGGAGACGGTCTCGGCGGGGACTATCAGTGGTCAGCGGGTCAATGGAACCTCCTGAAGACTTTGGCGGCCGTTAGGAACCTGCACAGTAAGAGCATCCTGGTTCGCCTGTTTGTCTCCCCCAATGACAAAAACTCCTCACACTACATCATCAAGGTCAGACATCCACAGGAATGACTGTTTACATCTTTCTGTCTTCGTAGGTTTATAAAATCATCACCAGTAACCAACGCTCAGATGTTTGTGCAGATTGATTCTTTACTATATCTCAGAAGCTAAGCTAACTGGGCTAGCACTGCTTCAACTGCATATGTAACAGACTGATGTGGGTGAAGAGTCAAATTACGTACAACCAAGAATTTCAGGGTGCAACTATTTTTATTGCACCGAGATTGTGTCGCGACATTCCGCTGTGGACAAAATGTGCCCATCCTGGATCTACTGACACCGGCCGGAACAGCAAACCACTGTTTTCCCCAGAGCTTCCAAAGCTGACTCAGAGTGAACCGTGGAGGTGGTGCACCTGACGGGGGTTTGAGATAATTTATTAATCATCTGAAAAGTAGCTAGTAGCTACAGCTAGCTACAAGGATTATAAAGTCACATTAAAAAGTTATGGTGAAGTTAAGTCGAATCATATCAAATTTGTTTTTAAGTGCAGTAAATATACTTCGATGAAAATCGCTGTATCCTTGAATCATCTCGCCAGAAAGGAGAGTTTCTGGTAAAAGTTTTAGAAACCCTGGAGGTGACGCGGACAGAAAGTAGCGAGACTTCAGGATATATAAAAAGTGCTCATTATTGTCCACTTAGAATGAAAATTCTTTTTTAAGTTTCAGTCTGAGTAACAGTCTGTGGTTTTACTCTGAGGGCTAAAGGATAGCAAGGAGTTGTAGATCAGAGACTTCATGTTTGAAGAATAAAGCTTTAATGTTTTCACACTTGTCCCTGTTCAGACCTCAAGACTGTGTCACTGAAGCAAACTAGCAAAAAGTCCCCAATCCCCTGCGATGTACAAGGTTTCCAAAGGATAGAACACCTCAAATTGAATGTGAAGTTCCCTCCACAGTATTTTTGGTGAAAAAAAGCTCCCAAAAGTGAGTTTAAAAAAATTAACTATTAGATTAAAATACGGTTTAACTATGATATAAACAAGATAGATCTATTTGATCCGGACCAACAGTTGACGAATAATGGCCGCTCCCCCTCAGGTCGGAGTTATACAACAAGCCTTACCCAAAATCAATTCAGTTCTTCCTAACACTCAGCTCTATCGTGTTATAAAATTAGAAAATAATCCATGACAAAGTTTTTGAGGTAAAAAAAAAAAAATCATTCTAGAAATTGGAATTGAAGAAATTGGACTAAATTGGACCGACGGTTTGGAAGTTATGTCTGTAAAACAGTGTTTTCCGTATAAAGCCCCCCCTACTGAGTAAAATATGAACTATTAAGGTAAAACACCATCGATACAAATTAGATCTCTCTAACGAATGTGGCCTTAATCGAACCAACGGTTGAGAAATAATGGCAGAAAGCATTTGAGATAAAGATGTTTCCAGCACCCCCCTAGTGTTGGAAACGTACAACCAATTTTTCCCAAAGTCACTCCAGTTCTTCCTCGCACTAAAGTCTATGTCGGTATGGAGTTTGAAATTGATCCATGAAATGATTTTTGAGTTATAGCGTTAAAACAACTGTTCTGCTTCGGCAGCGATGGGGATTCCATATTCCCCCTGACTCTTCGGGGATCTGACTCAGAACACAGATTCCCGTCGCTGCTGAGTCACATTTCTCTGCATTTATTGCTAAAGAAGAAGCTAGCGGCTAACCTGAGCTCTGTGTTTGTGTGCAGCTGGATCAGACGTCTCTGTCTCTGTTCTCCAGGGAGGACTACACCACCAACACCTCCTCCGCCCTGGCCGTGAGTCTCTGCTCCTCCCTTCACCACTTTCTCTTTGACTCCCCTTCATGCAGGAGATACAGCGGAGTGATCATCTCCCAACAACGTATTTACTGCTGTACATCCCACATTCAGTGTTTTTTTTCACTTTATGACTCATTTCTAGTCTTATCTTCAATTAGTATATCATTTTCATATATTCTTGTTTTTCTTTGCCTCATATTCTTACTGTCAGTTACTGAAATGTAGCATTTTTTTCATGTTTTCCACATGTTCTCCTGATTAAACTTCAGACAAATGCTGCCTAAGAGAATGTATGTCCATCAGAGAAGATGGAGGATGAAGAAAAGATGAATGATTTGCTCCCACCAGCTCCCAATAACCGGGGACTGAAAGGAGGTCCAATCTGGGTTTCTCAGTTCTTTCCTTATATATGGTCAATGATTGACGGACACATCACGTCTGACAGCTCTGCTTCAGGCTCAGGAGGAGGAGGAGCCAGGAGCAAACTCTCATATCAGGCTTAAAAAACTCGGCGTTTCCATTATTTTAGGTTTACGAAACTCTGACTTTCCTCATCTCGGGTTTCACAAATTCAGAGTTAACCTCATCTTAGGTTTAACAAACTCAGAATTTCCCTCAACTCAGGGTTTACAAACTCAGAATTTCCTTTGTGCTAGGTTTAACAAACTCAGAATTTCCCTCAACTCAGGGTTTAACAAACTCAGAGTTTGCCGCATCCCGGGTTACCAAACCCAGGATTTCCCACCGTTTCCATCCTTTTCTGATTCTGGCTCTCTTGGAGCCGGATCCTGATGCGATGTCATAATCTATTTTCCGTCCTCTCGCTCCTCAGAGCCGCGCCGCCCTGCTGAGTCTGATGGTGGACGTGGCCGTCATGCTGGGCGCTCCGGAGAAAGCGGCGCAGACCCAGATGGAGAAGACCCTCGCCTTCGAGACCAAACTGGCTCATGTAAAGACGCCATGTCGGATAAATTTAAGCTGAGGAGGATTTGACGGACCTCGGAGGCGGTCGGGCTGATGACGAGGCAGGATGAAGGTCTAACGTTGCTCCTCCTGTTTCTGCAGATCCTGATCCCCTATGAGAACCGGACCAGTGAGAGCCTGTACAACAGAAGAACCCTCTCCAGCCTGCAGCAGGAGTTACCACAGGTATTTTAACGACACGCAGACAAAATAAAACAACAACCAAATCTATTCATACCCGAACGTGTTCCTCAAAAAAAACTCCATAATTGTATATTTTTCTCTCTTTTTTTTTTACGACTTATGTTTTGTGCAAGAAAACCAGCCGGTAGTTTTTGTCCAACGCGGACAAACCCCTCAGACGTCAGAGCAGGGAGGTCCGCCTGTGAAGAGGCGTCTAAATAAATGTTTTGTTAAAAAAAAGGATGTTATCAAAAAGTGATAGCAAAGAATTAAAGGTGGAATAAGACAATTTATTCAAGATTAAACTGGAGCCTTCACTTGAGAGAAGCTTAAATGAGCTGCAAATAAAAACGGCTCCATCCTCAGCGCCACTCTGAGTACATGTTCTGGAAGACGGCACCCTTAAGGTTCTGGTGAACCCGTCAGAACCCCTCTAGGAGACACATTTTAGATGAAACACAGATGAAGCTGTGGATCAGTGGGTGGAGCTGTCATCCTCCAACTGGAGGTTCACGTGTCCGGAAGCTCCTTCAGTCTGCTCCCAGGGACCTTCACAGGTTCTGCCCGCTGCTCCTCAGGGATGGATCAAATCCCCTGCGTTGTACAAGCAATCCCCTGATTGAAAAACAATGTGTTTTCATAATTAATATCTCCCCCTAGTGAGGGAAATGTGAACTAATAGTGTAAAATATGACATATAAACGATGGATCTCCACCTAATAATAATAATAATACATTTAATTTATAATGCACTTTACATTTGGATCAAATGTATGTATGTATCAGAAGTATGCAACTGACCTATACCAACATCAATCCAGTTCTTCCTCGCACTTAAGGCTAAAGAATATAATACTAATGATATAAAAACATGACCAGTACACTTATATGACATCATTAATCCTCTTCTTCATGTGTTTCTGCTGCAGTTTGACTGGTTGAGTTTTGTCAAAAGTGTGGTGGAGTCCAAAACCGACCCGACTCGCTTAATCTCCCCCTCTGAGCCCGTCATCGTCAGAGGTCTGCCGTACTTCAAAGAGCTCTTCAAGCTCATCAACGTCACCGACCCCAGGTACACACACACGGATACACACACACATACACACACACGGATACACACACACATACACACACACGGATACACACACACGGATACACACACACGGATACATACACGGATACACACCCACACAGATACACACACACATACACACACACGGATACACACACACATACACACACACGGATACACACACACGGATACACACACACATACACACACACGGATACACACACACATACACACACACGGATACACACACACGGATACATACACGGATACACACACACACAGATACACACACACGGATACACACACACGGAACAAACGGATACACACACACGGATACACACACACGGAACACACGGATACACACACACGGATACGGATACACACGGACGGATACACACACACGGATACACACATACATACACACACATGGATACACACACGGATACCCACACACGGATACACACACACAGATACACACACACGGATACCCACACACGGATACACACACACGGATACACACACACGGATACACACACACGGATACACACACACAGATACACACACACGGATACACACACACGGATACACACATACATACACACACACGGATACACACACACGGATACACACACACGGATACACACACACGGATACACACACACGGATACACACACTGACTGATGAGCTCACCCTGAGGCTGCAGGGCTTCTGCCTCATTATCAGTATATTACAGCGTGAAATAGGTTAAATGAAGGCTTCTAATGAATCCCCCCGCCCCCCCCTCTCTCTCTCTCTCTCTCTCTCTCTCTCTCTCTCTCTCTCTCTCTCTCTGTCTCAGTCTCTCTCTTTCTCTGTCCCTTTGTATCTCTCTCTGTCTATGTCTCTCTCTCTCTGTTTCTCCCCCTCTCTCTCTGTCTCTCCCTCTCTCTCTTTCTGTCCCCCCCCTCTCTCTCTCTCTCCATCCCTCTGTCTCCCTCTCTGTCTCGCCCCCACTCTCTCGCTGTCTCTCCCTCTCTCTCTCGTTGTCTCTTTGTCTCCCCCTCTCTTTCTCCTTGTCTCTCTCGCTATATCTCTCCCTCTCTCTCTCTCACTCTGTCCCTCGTTCTGTCTCTCTGTCTCTCCCTCTCTCTTTCTCTGCCACCCACTCTCTCTGGTTCTCTGTCCCTTTCTCACTCTCTCTGTCTCTCTATACCTGTCTCTCTCGCTCTCTATCTCTGTCTCTCCCTCTCTCTCTCTCTGCCACACACTCTCTCTGGTTCTCTGTCCCTTTCTCACTCTCTCTGTCTCTCTATACCTGTCTCTCTCGCTCTCTCTCTCTGTCTCTCTCTCTCTGTCTCTCCCTCTCTCTCTATGCCCCTTTATCGCTCTCTCTGTCTCTCTCTCTCTGTCTCTCCCACTCTCTCTCTCTCTATCCCCGTGTGTCTCTGTCCCTCTCTCTCTCTCTCTGTCTCTCTCCCTCTGTCTCTCTTTCTCTCTCCTTCTGTCTGTCTGTCTCTGTGTCCCTCTCTCTCTGTCTCTCTTTCTCTCTCTGCAGGACTGTGGCGAACTACGTTCATTGGAGGACAGTGTTTTCCAGGATCACCTCTCTGAGCCGTCGGTTCCTCTTCAGATATTTGGACTTTGCCCGGGTCGGTTCAGCAGGAATTTTCCAGAATATAAATCCATACTGTGCTGTTTTTTTTTTTACATTTTTTTAATTTAGTTTAAAGAAGAATTAAACCCTCCTTAATGGGTTTACTGGCAAAAAAAAAAGAAGAAGCTATTAAATGGTGGAAGCTGCACTATAAAAAGTTCAGAAGAGGAAATAAATAGTTTATATATTATTTAAAGTGGCTGTGGCTATAAATAGTTTTGGAGCTAAAAAAAAACAACCTCGCTTTCCCTGCAAAGGTAAAACGTTTCATCTTCAGACGGTGCAGGAGTTTGAGTTCAAGGATGCTCTAGCTGGGATTAAATTAGCCTGAGCTTCCTGCTAGCATGAAAACACAGAATAATTCAGGATATAAGTTCTCGTTGATGTTGTCTCTCTCTCTCTCTCTCTCTCCTTCTCTCCCACCAGGTGACCACCGGCACCACCTCTCTCAACCCGCGCTGGGATAAGTGCGTTAACTTTGTGGAGAACTCGCTTGGTTACTCCACCGGTCGTCTTTTTGTCAACAAACACTTCCAGGAGGACAAGAAACACATGGTGAGTAGGTGCAGTGACATCATGTCCTCAACCCAGTGTGTGTGTGTGTGTGTGTGTGTGTGTATATAAGTGTCTATATTGTGACCAGGCGGGGACGTCACATGGTTAACGTGTGTGTGTCCTGGTTGATGTGTCAGATGGAGGAGCTGATCGAGGGCGTCCGCTGGGCCTTCGTCGACATGCTGGAGAAGGAGAACGACTGGATGGATCCACCAACCAAGAAGCGAGCCATCAAGAAGGTGACAGCTGTTCTCCATGATCCGCGGTTTTACTCTGTTAGATGTCTTCTCTTTTATTTTAGAATACATTTTTAAAAAGCTGAGCCGAGGTTTTTGCATGAACGTGCGTTTGCGTCCACTAGGGGGCAGCACACGGAAAGTCTGTTTGTTTTTTTAGTTTGACAGATTCGAATTTTTAAAAAGTTTTCTTTTTAAAAATCCAGTCACCATCACTCGTCGTTGCTTCTTCTAGATTTTGGACTTTCCAGCTGCTGAATGTGTTTTAAATCTGTTTCTGAATGTTTGAAAACGTCTCGTCCTCTTCAGGCTCATGCGGTCCTGGCTAAAGTGGGCTATCCCGAGTTCATCCTGAACGACACCTACCTCAACGAAGATCTGAAGACGGTAACAGAAATACAAAACAACACCTGATAAAATGTCTGCAGCTAGTCTCTTACGATAGAAGAGGATTATTCGGCGCAATTTCAGATTTAATGACCTCAACAAGATGAGAAACTGTGTTCTTCATCCCGGCGGAACGTTTGCTCATGATTGGTTTGTGTATTTGTGTGCGTCCCAGCTGGAGTTCAGCGAGATGGACTACTACGGGAACGTGATGCAGACCTTGAAGTTAATCGCTCACTTTGACATTGCCTTGCTGAGAAAGAGCGTCCCGCGTCGGGAGTGAGTGGATTCAGCCGACCCGCTGCGGTTTGACGCCGCTGAACGGACCTCCAGCATTGATGTGTTTGCGTTTGTTTGTGTTGCAGGTGGTTTACCAACCCGACGATTGTCAACGCCTTCTACAGTTCCTCCACCAATCAAATCAGTAAGACCTGGGATTTATTTCTGAGCCGGCACTGTTCTGTGAAATTATTATATCCCGAAAGAGTTGCGGATCTTCGTGTTAGCCCGTAACTCAAGAACTATATCATGCATGACATTCCAGAAGAACTGGAGTGATCCGGGGAAAGTTTGCTTGTATATATTCTATCTTTTCCACCAAAGGCAACCCTTTTCCACCAAATCAGCCCTGTGATGTCACTGTGATGTCACTGTGATGTCACTGTGTGTCCTTCCTTTCAGAACCAGCTTTAACTTTTTAATCTGGGTACGTGGGGATCTCAAAATAAACTGGAGGGTGACATCACAGTGACATCACAGATTTGTCATAAGAGAGCAGTTTGGGGGGGAAACAGTTTGCCTACTTAATGTGATTCAGGTGGTTTTAATGTTATGGCTATGGATTGCTGACTGAAAATGGAGCTCATACGGAGAAGAGTGGGATAAGGTACATCAGGATTTAGATCCAGAGACTGTAATGATGTCATTAATAATGAGTGACGAGTATATGATGACGTAGCAAAGACACAGATTCATGAATATTAATCAGCTAAATATATAAGATCTTCTTCCTTTGACGTCGTCTGTTCATTTATTAATAAACATGAAGATGTCAAAGTCTGCCCACTATCCCACAATATTCAAAGAACTGAAGGAAAAAAACAAAAACCCTCATCCAGGTCTGCCCAAAAATCTAATCAAGTCCTCTTTGGTCCCAGACGCAGAATTTAATCACAATCCATAAATAACTTTGTCCTTAGATATTTACTGCTGACAGACGAAAAGGAGTCACATCTCTGCACAACAAAGAATCAGACCCACATGCAAACTCCTCCTCCTCCTCCTCCTCCTCCTCCTCCTCTGGGGGAGAGAGAGGTGACATGCGGTCTGAGGCCCTGCAGCAGATGATCCTGTCAGGACTGGATGAAGTACTGAGATGTTGATCTTCTCCTCCAGGGTTCCCGGCCGGAGAGCTTCAGAAACCTTTCTTCTGGGGACGAGGGTATCCCAGGTGAGACTCAAACCCATGACCCGCTCCGACAAACGGAGCAGAGGTAGGAGGAGCGAGGAGCGCTGAGGTCATTACTGTGACATCAACCTCTGAGTAGAAGGTCTGTGGAGGGACGTCCTCATTTGACTCCTCAGGCTCCGCCCATCAGGACACCACAGGCCGTTAGAGTAGACGGTTAAAGGTGCAGTGCGTAAAATATAGTGATGTGAAACACACCTCAGCTGAACTTCATGGCGTGTGTGTTCTTGTTGCCATGGCGACACCGAAGGCGATTTTCCACTATCCAAGGTGATGATTTCGTTAATTTATGGTTTTCATCCACCGTTTCTCTCATATTTGTTCATGTTTGCGGTTTCGCCGATACGTGCGCCTGTTTTCGCCTGATAGGCCTTTAATGAAATCGTTATCTCGGCAAAACATTTGAAAATAATTATCTGCCCCATTTTCCGCCTTCAGCTTCAATACAGAGGTTATGTTAGCTTTTCCATGTGTGCATTATGTAATTATGTAATTATGTAATTATGTAATTACCACCCTCCAAGCGTTTAGGCGTTTTAAATATTGACTGTCCTGTTTCGGTTTCCCTAACAGCGAGGTTTAACGTAGCGCTGCTCCATTTTTGTCGTATATCAGGTTCGCCAACTTCACGAACTTCCTCGCAAAATACAACAATTATGCAGCAACAACATATTTATCTTCTTCTTCTTCGTTGGTTTTAGAAAGATGAAGCCTAAAAAAGTTTCCAGTTGCTCAAGTTCGTCCGTCGTAGGCTAGATTGTACAAACAAGGAGGGGGCTCCTAAAGAGGACCCGCCCCCTCTGCAGATACGTTGGACTCATGCTAAGCTAACTTTTAGCTTTAGGATGCTGAATGAATAATAATAATAAGGATGATTATATTAATAATACTAACAATGATTATAATAGTAATAGTTATAGTAGTAATACTAATTCTAGTTGGAAACAAAAAGCTAGTAGCATTCATGCTAATTAAGACTATAGAACGTTACGTCACATACAGAAAGTAACGTTTGTAAGAAATGCTTTGACTCTTTCAAACTCAAACAAACAAATCATGAAGTTAATCATCTTTAATAAAGAGGTTAAAACTTTCCAAGCTAGCGAGCACGCTAACTATCACAGCGTCCGTTAGCTCGGTTGCTAAAGCAGCAGTCCTCAAAAGTCGTCTCCCTTTGCTGAAAGTCATTTCATACAATAAAATAAAAATGTTTTTGTTACGTTATTCATCTGTTCTCATTCCCCACCTTCATCCTCCTCTCTGTTCCAGATCTTTAAGTTATGGAGCCATCGGGGTGATCGTCGGACACGAACTAACGCACGGCTTCGACAACAATGGTAAATACTGACGCCGGACGAGGAGGTCATCCGGCGTGATTGACAGGAAGTGACTCCTCGTCTCATCTCAACAGGTCGGAAGTACGACGGCAACGGGAACCTGGGCAAGTGGTGGAGCAACGCGTCCGAGACGGCCTTCCACGAGAAGACCCAGTGTATGATCGACCAGTACAACGGCTACTACTGGGAGGAGGCGGGCCTGAACGTAAGAACCGCGCACATACACACCGGTACCAGCCAGAACATTGTAACCACTGAGAGCACAAGACAGAAATCCAGAGGCCGCCGTGTTCCCAACATTATTTGGACGTCTGGAGAATCTCAACGCTGATCCACTTTCGCTGGGCAAACGATTGACTCTGTGTCCGGTCCGTCTGAGAGGAAACCAGAACCGACTGGAGGGGACTACGCATCACAGCTGGGTTGGGAACATCTCAGAACCCCTCTGGATGAGCAGAAAAAACATTTCTGGGTTAAAGCCCGGCTGAAAATTTAGGATATCCGACCCTACCCTGACTGACCCAGTATTAAACAGAACTGTAAGAATCCACTTCCTGTTGGGCGATCAGATGGAGGTGAGGAGCTCGGACATCCAGAGTCTGTTTGTAGCAGAACCGCTGCTGGTTTGTGCGGAACAGAACCAGTTGAGGTGGTTCGTGCCTCCAGAACTTGCTGGCGAGATTATGTTTCTCATCTGAGCTGACAAAGCCTCAAAATGACCCAGTTTGAGCTGGAAAGCATTTCTGGGGCGAGGGATGTCTGGTACCACCGAGACCCAAGCAGCTAAAAGTGATTGATGTGGGTTTGATGCAGAAACCCATTTTCTGATCCGACTAAATGAATCTATGCTTTCTTCTGCAGGTTCGAGGAAAGAGGACTCTGGCAGAGAACATCGCCGACAACGGAGGAATACGAGAGGCTTTTCGAGTAGGACCCGTTTTCCCACTGAGTCTCTCTCCCTCTCTCTCTCTCTCTCTCTCTCTCTCTGTCTCTCTCTCTCTCTGTCTCTCTCTCTCTCTCTGTCTCTCTCTCTCTCTCTCTCTCTGTCTCTCTCTCTGTCTCTCTCTCTCTCTCTCTCTCTCTCTCTCTCTCTCTCTCTCTCTCTCTCTCT
>VRLP01007325.1:0-22481 GCA_009660295.1 Lophius piscatorius | reverse complement strand
AAATACAGTAAATAGATTCTGTTAGTTACAGTACATACTGTTAAAATACAGTAAATAGATTCTGTTAGTTACAGTACATACTGTTAAAATACAGTAAATAGATTCTGTTAGCTACAGTACATACTGTTAAAATACAGTAAATAGATTCTGTTAGCTACAGTAGATACTGTTAAAATACAGTAAATAGATTCTGTTAGCTACAGTTGATACTGTTAAAATACAGTAAATAGATTCTGTTAGCTACAGTAGATACTGTTAAAATACAGTAAGTAGATATTGTTAAATAAAGTAGATACTGTTAAATACAGTAAATAGATAGGGTTAAAATACAGTAAATAGATACTGTTAAATACAGTAGATAGATCATTTGCCATCTGCTGAGCACGGCAGGAGACATGGACGAAAAAATTATTACGTGAATTATAATTTCATTATTATTATTATAAAATGTTATAATAATTCATTACGTACGCTAATGTTTCTATTAGCTGCACTCGTTTTACTATCAGGCATGTTCGTTTTACTATCAGGTGTGTTTGTTTACTATCAGGTGTGTTAATTTTACTATTAGGTGTGGTGTTTTAATATTAGCTTTGTTCGTTTTACTGTTCGGTGAGTTCGTTTTACTATCATGTGTGTTTGTTTTACCGTTTGGTGTGTTCGTTTTACTGTTTGGTATGTTCGTTTTACTATCAGGCATGTTCGTTTTACTATCAGGTGTGTTTGTTTACTATCAGGTGTGTTCGTTTTACTATCGTGTGTGTTCGTTTTACAGTTAGGTGTGTTCGTTTTACCGTTAGATGTGTTCATTTTACTATTAGGTGTGGTGTTTTATATTAGCTTTGTTCGTATTACTGTTCGGTGAGTTCGTTTTACTACTAGATGTATTCTTTTTAGTATAAGGTGTGTTCGTTTTACTGTTCGGTGTGTTCGTTTTAATATTAGGTGTGTTCGTTTTACTGTCCGGTGTGTTCGTTTTACTATTAGGTGTGTTCGTTTTACTATTAGGTGTGTTCGTTTTACTTTCCGGTGTGTTCGTTTTACTGTCCGGTGTGTTCGTTTTACTATTAGGTGTGTTCGTTTTATCGTTAGGTGTGTTCGTTTTACTGATCGGTGTGTTCGTTTTACTATGAGGTGTGTTCGTTTTACTGTCCGGTGTGTTCGTTTTACTATTAGGTGTGTTCGTTTTACTGTCCGGTGTGTTCGTTTTACCATTAGATGTGTTCGTTTTATCGTTAGGTGTGTTCGTTTTACTGATCGGTGTGTTCGTTTTACTATGAGGTGTGTTCGTTTTACTATAAGGTGTGTTTGTTTTACTGTTCGGTGTGTTCGTTTTACTATTAGGTACGTACTCGACGTGTGTGTGCGTATGTGTGTGCGTGTCTCAGCCGAGCTGAAGGTCCGTCTCTTCGATCCTTTCCTGTTCAGGATCAGTTGATCACAGCTTTGGTTTTGTTTAAGCCACACTCTTTTCATTAACTGTCCTCGGATCAGTTTGTGTTTTCACGTCTGATGCTAGAGTGGTCCATGATGTTATTCCTTTAATAAGTTGACTGACTTTGAAACGACGCAGTTCAGTATCAGAAACACAGAAATGGCAGGACTCAGATCCTTCACAGCGCTGCAGGCGCAGCGGATGGATTGTGCTTTCGAGAGCGTTTATAGTAAAGTGGTCAGGGTCTTATCAGCCTCAGCTCCGATCGAAGGTCAGTCCGTATCAGTGGAGGGGTGGTGACAGGAAGACTGTTGTTCTTCTTCAGGTTTGGTTTGACGTCTGAGTTTTATTGCACGACATGACCTGAGCTGCTCAATGTTTGGTTCTTGTATCTGATCTTCTTGCTGAGATTTTAAGTCGGAGGTTTTCGCTCTTCTTTCTGGTTTCTCTATGGTCTCCAATTACTTCCTCCAGGTTCGGCTGGGTCGCGGTCATGCAGCACCCCAATTTCGAGACCCGCCACCCGCTCCAGACAGAGGAGCAGCAGGAGACCACCGACCCGCCCCACAATTTCAACAAGAACCACAGCAGTACGTTGATCAATGCAACCAGTGATAAAGACCTGCTGAGACGGTTTTATTTTTGAACTTTTCTTAGTGATTCTCAACATTTTACTGCCTCCATTGAAATCCCTTCAATAGATTCAGTATTAAACCTAAAACTCAGTCTGTAGAAAACAAGGTGAGATAATCTAGACAGACAGAGCATTAAAGAGAAAGGAGGCATTCAGAGCTCACTGGTGTGAGTCACAGGCGTGGTGGGCTACGCCCCCGGGCTGAGGTTGTTTTTATGTTTACGCGTGGTGAAAGTGATGAATATTCATGCCGAGAGTCTCTGAGGAACGATCTCCTCCTGTACCTAATGTTGATAGACAGCTCTCTGACGGGAATGCATGTTCACCTGCAGGCCCAATTAGACCTATTACCGCCAATAATGACAGAGAGGAGTACGGCGCCTCATTCCGTTATCACTCTCCCGCCTCTGGCCCTTTTTTTGCTCCAATGAACGTCTCGAAAAGAAGCTCCGAAATAAGCGATGGGTCATTTTGAGGCTGTGAATAGACCAGTTCCTTATGATTACTGAATCATCATCGCCACCGCGGATTTTTCTAGTGGACCTTAGTGCGAGGAAGAACTGGATTTAATTTGGGAAATGCCAGTTGCATGTTTCCGACACTAGAGGGAGCTAAAGTTCGAAAATCACAGTTTTTTTGGCCGTCTATTTGTTAACCGTTTTAGCCCCAATTCGATAAGAATCGACGTGAGGAGACTTATTTTCTATGTATCATATTTTACTCAATAGGGGGAGCTGTTTACGAAAAACGCCGTTTTTTGTTTTTTTTAGACTTCCTTACCGTTGTTTCAATTTACTACAAATTTGTTTTTTATGAATCGACGTGAAGAGATCTATCTTTTATATATCCTATTTCAATCTAATAGGTCACATTTAACTCATTAGGGGGAGTCACATGTTATCCTAATAGTTGATATTTTAGTTAAACTGTGTTTTTGATAGAAAGAAGTTCATCTGACAAAACTTCACATTTAATTTGTGTACTTCAGGTTACTTATTACTTGTAAAGCGCATGGGATTGGGGGCTTTTTTCGGGGGCATACCCTTGCTGTCAGGGCCGACTGCATCGGCTTAGTGAGACGAGTTGTTGACGGTTGTGTTTTTCTTTTATGATCCTGTATCCAGTTGCTTTCAAAATGGTCAATCTCTGTTATATATCTGTTAATATTTGTTTACACGTAAACTTGTGGTTTGTGTCAAGATTTGGTAACAGCCTTTCTTTAAATATATTTGCAGTTGTTAAATGATCAATCTCTAATTTCACTCTTGTCTTTTGTCGTTTGTATCTCCGTTTTGTGATCGTGTGTCCCACCAGGAGGGTCTCTGGACGGAAGAACTTACTCCCAGCCTCAGTCGACCTTCCTCTCCTACAGGTGAGCATTCTCCTGTGTGTTTGGGCCACAGACTCTCGGCCCGGCTCGCTGCCCCAGCTTCCTGGTTAAGACTGGTTAGATTAAATACCATTCCCAATTTGGGCTGTGAAGCTCCTAAATCTCCTCTTCTTCGGCCTGCCTTCCCCCGCAGGAAAGAATGGGACGACTTGTTCCTCAACAGTAATTACCTGGCCAGGATCCGGCAGGAAGGCATCAACGGTCGACTGAGGAGCAGCCGCTTTCGGAGCGTGTGCTGGAAGGTAACTGCCAAATGGATCGAGCCGCCCAATCGGGTTTGATTAGAGTAGCTTTGGCAATTTTCCCTGTGGCTGGATAGACTGCGTTCCTGGCAGCGCACAGACCTAAACAGTGGCCTGGAGTGAAGTTCTGAAAGTGTTTCTGGGTTTTCAAGTAAATTCTTTCTGGATGTTGTGGGCATGTACTAACCTGAGAACTTTCTGTCTTCAGCTCTACCTGGAGGCTCTTCCAGAGGACAAAGATCAGTGGATCAACAAGACCAAGGAGCTCCGCGGCCGGTATGAGAAGATCAAAGAGACGGTGAGGGCGCCACCGTGTGGCTAATTCATCTGGAAATCATCTCAGAGATAATTCTTTATTGCATTAAATAAGATTTTTATCATGGTTTTAACATCAGAAAGAACTTCCTCCAACACCCACGTCCAACCCAAACACATCCGGCCAGCAAAACAATTTTACATGAATAATTAAAATAACTGGACTGCTAGTATACCGCGCAAACACCAGAGACACTACAAATCCCAGAATGCACTGCGTTTGCCGGCGCGTCGATCAAGAGAGGCAGCGTTTCTCCCCCGCTCCTCTGTTATGAGATATCAGCCTTTAGCCAGACACTCTAATAAACTTTAAGCTAATGCTTAGAGGAGATGCTACGTGCTTTCCCGTCCTTCAGCCGTGCAACTTTAGGCTATTCATACATCTTACTGTTTTCTGTGGTGCAGCTGCTCCTGGCTGCAGGAACGGTGTACTTTTACTGTTTTATTGTGGCAGAAGAAAGAAACGGCCGAATCGGCCCAGCCATTAATCAAAGGTTATTTAAAGTTCCGTTTTGTTGTTGATGTTCATTAAAAATCAATTGATTTTCAATGGAATAAGTAACTTGAAAAATATGTTTTTCTGGTTGTTATTGATGGCTGTGAATAAAAGCACTTAATTAAAATGATTCTGTGAATCTGCTGGTAGAGGAATACATTAAAATGAGTTATGCCAATTAATTTAGAATTTGTAATTTGACTATTTTCTATTTCCTTTATTTGTTCAGAATTCTATAAATAGAATAAGAACTAAATAAAATAAGAATATATTTTCATAATTCCTCACATAAACATGCAATATACTTTGATATATACGGCTACAGTATACAGGGTATACGGGCTACCGTATACGGTCTTCAATATATGAGGCTACAGTATATGTACTTCAATATATACGGCTACAGTATACATGCTACAGTATACATGCTACAGTATATTGGCTACCATATATTGGCTGCAGTATACATGCTAGAGTATACATGCTAGAGTATACATGCTAGAGTATACATGCTAGAGTATACATGCTAGAGTATACATGCTAGAGTATACATGCTAGAGTATACATGCCAGAGTATACATGCCAGAGTATACATGCCAGAGTATACATGCCAGAGTATACATGCCAGAGTATACATGCCAGAGTATACATGCCAGAGTATACATGCTACCATATATTGGCTACAGTATACATGCTACAGTACACATGCTACGGTATACAGGCTACATTATACGGGCTTTATTTGTTTTTGTTTTGTTTTGTCACAGCACATCACCAACCCCCGTAAGGCTAAAGGCCAGCAGGATCTGGTAGTCAACAACCCACTGTCCCAGGATGAGGGGGTGAGTGTGTTTGTGTTTGTGTGTGTGTGTGTGTAGTCTGCTTCTCTTCATAATATCTCTGAAAAGTCTGGGATACTATGGAATTGTCATCTCCACCACATTTCATGCTAATAGTTCATATTTTAACCATTAGAGGGAGCTTTTTATGAAAAACAGACATAACATCACGTTTAATTTGAAGAGTTCAATCAGGGGGATTGCTTGTACAACGCAGGGGATTGGGGGCTTTTCGGGGATATACCCTTTCGGTCATTGACGACGGCGCAGGATTAGTTTATCAATTGTTTCGCATTTGCGAGCAAAAACTCAGATTAAACACAATTTCTATGATTTGTTTGAATTTATGATTAATATGGCAAATACATGTTAATACAAATTCTATCAAATTTTGTTTTTAGAATTTCCTTTAATCATCCAGTAATATACCTAACCTAAACTAATTTTCTGCGTTAGCGATGACAGGCACTCAGGATCATAGAACTGGTGAGTTAGGGAAAAGCTTTAATCGGTGCTTTCAACCATTTCCTGGAGGTTTCCTGGAAAAAGATTATATTGTGAAATACTAATGATGGAGAAAAAAAAGGAGACAGTGTTTGAATGTTACATTTGTCTTAGATAGAATTTCATGAACTCATGTGTCAGTCATTGTGCAGCAGCTTAGTCCAACATGAAAAATGTAAAATATGTCTTCAGATAAGGATACAGTTCAACAAATACGAAGATCAGAGTGTTCTCTAATAAAAGTTTAAATATAGCAGTTTGTTAAAAGTCTCAAATGCTTATAAACCCATCGTCTTCAATACAAAGGATCTTCTGAGAAGCTTCTAATAAGAAGTTAGAAGAGACGTAATTCTACAAGGAAGCAGAAACACAGCAGAATGCCAAAGTGACTAGTCGCTTCTTTAATGTGCATATTTAGTGATTTATGAGTCAGTTAAGGACAGAAATGCAAAATGGAGATGGGTACATTATTGATTTGAGGAGTTTTTTATTACATGTTTATTACATGTTTATTACATGTTTACTACATGTTTATTACATTTTGTGTTTGATCCATCGTTTTAATTCTTTAATATATTCTTATCTCCAATGGAGTTTCACAATCACTATTTTTTCAAGGACAAGGCTGATGTTCAGAGCTGGAGAAGCTACAGAGGTATAAAGCTGATGATCCACACAGTGAAGATCTGGGAAGGTGTCGTGGAAGCTAGGCTAAGACAAGAGGAGACAATCTGAGCAGCAGGATGGTTTAACGCCTGGAAAGAGATCTACAGATGAAATGTTTGTTTGGAGAGTGGTCAGTGGCAACGGGACAGAATACATGTGTGTGAATGAAAGGGAGGCAGGAGGAGTTGGGGATGAAGGTGGAGGAGGTGCAGGAGTTTAAGGACTTGGTATCAACTGTTCAGATCAACAGTCGGTTGGAGAAGATGTGAAGAGGCAAGTCCAGGCAGGGTGGCTGGGTGGAGAACATTGTCAGGAGTTACAGGGAGAGGAGTAACAGCAGGAGTGAAGAGAAAGGTTTCCAAGATGGTGGTGAGAGCTGAAGATGTTCAGATGTTCCCTGGGAGTGAGGAGGAAGGACAGGATTAGAAAGGAGACATCAGAGGGACAGTCCAGGTTAGACGTCTTGGAGACAAAGTCAGAGAGGACAGGTTGAGATGGTTTGGACCTGTGAAGAAGAGGAGGGATAGTGGATCTACTGGTAGAAGGATGCTGGAGATGGAGCTGCAGGCAGGAGAAGAAGGAGAAGACCAAAGAGGAGGTATCTGGATGTGGTGGAGAGGACATGCAGTTGTTTGTTGTGACAAGAAAATGCAGAGGACAGGGGGAGATAGAAACAGATGATCTGCTGTGGAGACCCATGAAGGGAACATCCAGAAGAAGAAGATTGGACAGTCACACAGAGTCCTCTGTGTCTCCATGTCTCTGAGACCGGGTTGTCCTCCTCATGTCTTCTTTCTTCTCTCGTGTCCAGAGTCTGTGGAACAAGTTCTTCCAGGATAAGGAGCTGAAGGGGATGATCAAACAGGATGTGTTGAGAACGTCGGTATCACCATCATTCTGTCGAACCGTTTGATTGTTTTTATTTCTTACACCTGAAGGCTAGCTGCTGTCAGTTTGACGTGAGACTTTTCCCGTATTTCTTGCCACTTGCTGAAGGTTCCCGGAGATCCGATACTTCCAGGACGATGACGTGAGGACGAAGCTGACTGACATCCTCTTCTGCTACGCTCGAGAAAACGAACAGCTACTGTATAAACAGGTACCGCTGACTCGGTTCAAAGGCAGACATGCTTGTTTTTCCTCGTATGAATCTCTGATTGGTTTCCTAACTGAACCTATGTATTCTGATCAGCCATAACATTATAACCAACAACAACCAAGATCTTCCTTTTCTTTCTTTTTTTTAGCTTTTAATTTTACTGAGGAGGACTGGACTGAACCCAACCTATTGTTTGTGTTTTGGAAACAGGAGTTGGAATTTAACTGCATGTACATCTACCAGCCATAACATTGTAACCACAGGTGACGGGATCTGAGTGATTTTGACATAAATGTGATGACTCGACATATGAGTCAGAGGATCTCCAGAACTGCAGGACTTGTTGTTTAGTAGCTACCAAAGTGGTATAAAGAAGGACAACTGGTGAACTAGCAACCGGTTCAAGATCACGCCGAGCTCAGAGTGAAGGCTAGCCCATGTAAAAGAACTACTGCAGCACAAATAGCTGAAAAAAGTTCATGCCGTGTCTGATAGAGAGGGGTCGCGACATGCAGTGCATCACAGAGCTGTTGTGGTGGAAGAAGTGGGGACCTACAAGTAGCACATGCAAAAGTTTGTTCCACGAGGATTGGAGTTCAGCAGAGGGACTTGTGTTCCCTGTGGGTGAAACATGTGACTGAGAAAGAGAAAATGATTTTTAAGCCAATCAGGTCTGGTTCTTTCGGCTGAATTATCTCTTATGCCCTCAGGTCGACGTTCCTCTGAACCCATGAGGAGAACAAACTGTTACTCTTCAGCCGTCCGGCTGTTCAGCATCACTTTAACAACAACTTATGAATCAACCCAAGGAGAACTATCTTGTAACAACTGAAATGACTGTTATTTTATTGTTTTTATTTGTTTTTACTTGAACTGGGAAAGCAACAATTGAATCTCCCTTTTGGAATCGATACAGTTGTCTGAACCTGTCTCGGCCTTGGTGGTTTTAATGTTATGGCTGATGGTGTTTGTGTACTGTGAGCTCAGACGAGAGAATAAGAAGCCTTTGTAGCCTAATTATTATCAGTGTCTGTAACAGGTGCCAGTGAATGAATAAGACGGGCAGTGCAGCATCTTTTTAGCAAACAGGAAGTGACACATGGGCGAGCAGCGGCTAACAATATCTAAATGAAACCTGTCATGGCAGATTAGGAACCTCGTGTATCACTATTAAAGAGGCACTGACCACAAATGAACCATACTCTCTCTCTCTGTCTCTCTGTCTCTCTCTCTCTCTCTCACCCTGTCCCCACATCTCACCCCCCTCTACATCCTTCCTGCAGGGGATGCACGAGCTGCTCGCTCCCATCGTGTTCGTGCTGCACTGTGACCATCAAGCCTTCCAGCACGCCAGCGAGACCGCCAGTCCCTGGTCAGGCCCTCCCCCTCCTGCACAGCTGTCAAAATGAATCTCGCAACACATTTTTGACATGAGTGCACTCTACTTAAACAAAAATAGTTCTTCATTATGTCCCCGAGAAGTTTGGGATGTCATGGAACCGTCGGCAGAGCCACAGATCGCTCAAGCTAACGCTAAAACTCAAAAACCTATTTCATGGATCATTCTCAAATTTTATTCCCAAGTAGACCTTAAGGGGAGGAAGAACTGCATTGATTTTTAGAGAGGTTGGTTGCACATTTCTGCCACTAGGAGGAGCTTTATCTTCAAAAACAGAAACAGTTTTCTTGCAATAATTTCTCCACCGTTGGTCCGATTTAGTCAGAATTTGGTGCAAATAAATGGACTGGAGGAGATCCATCTTGTTCTTTTCATCATACTTGAAATAAATAGTTCAGATTCTACCCACTAGGTGGAGCTGCTTTTTTCTTTTTTACAAAAAAGTTTTTGAACATGCCTTCCTAACGGTTTGAGGAGGTCTATCTCTTATCGGGTTTAGCCCCCCCTTGCTCATTGTCAGCTGGGAAATGCTCCGGCCCCCGCAACCCAGAACAGGATAAGCGGTTTGGGATATAAGGAGTTCATCGCTAGGGGGAGCTTTTTAGGAAAAACACTTGTAGAACACATGGGATTGGGGGCTTTTCAGGGATCTTTTCATTTTTGGAAAATTCAGTTTTAAGGGGTCTTTCTTTTCCCGCAGTGAGGAGATGAAGTGCCTGTTAAACCCGGAGTTCCTTGAGCATGATGCTTAGTGAGTACTCTCCTGAAACCACAAGAGTGATGTCATCAGTGTTATAACTGTCTGTTTGCATCTCCCTGTTTTCCTTAAAATTTGTCTCTTTGAACCCTCCTTGCCTCTCACGCCCACTCACGCCCACTTCTGTCCTCAGTGCCATGTTCTCGCAGCTGATGGAGACAGCGGAGCCGTGGTTCTCCAGCTTTGAGAGGGAAGTGAGGAAGGTCAGTGTAATAGGAGTAACCATTTTTGACTTTTTGTAATTACAGTAAGTAGTTGAGCTTTCTAATGCAGTATGGACGGATTAAACTAGAAGGACTGCGTAGAAGACATGTTATCAGACTTAATAAGCTGATGAAAGGTTGTTAATATATAAGTCCTGGTAGATTTGACATCACCACTGGTTACCGTGGTGATGGAGCTTGTAGGGTAAAGCGGCTTCTTTGCCAGAAAAGCAATGAAAGAGAAACTGTCATATATGTCGACCTCATCCTGTAAAATGCCAGAAGTAACCTTTTCCTGTCTAGTAAATGCATTTTGGATTAAATGTTGCGGCTGGAAATACATTATGTTTCCAGCGACAGACGATGTTTGATGCTTTTAATCATGACAAAACCAGCAGGAAGAAGATCCTCAGTTTCATCAGCAGTGACGTTATACCGCTGACTGAAGGAGAGGGAACATAGCATCAGAATAGAGAACTAGGCCACTAACAATCCAAACAACTTGACAGGCAGGTAATTATAACACTAATCCTACGTTGTCGTTAAAAAAAGTAAAGTGAAACATTCAGGTCTGCGTGTTCAGACAACCGTGTCTGCAGTAAATCTATTAAACGCACCTGAATGCATCTTACAGTGTAACTTCATCAGTTCTCATCCCACCAACTTTTTGAGGCACTTTGATCATTTTTCTTGTAAGTACACAAGAACACCTGAAGTTCTGACCTCTATTCGTCAGCGTTGCTCTTCTTAAAGGTTCTGGAGAACGTTGGTCATATGGACGCAGATGCTGCTTACAGAAGAGGTTTTTTCTACGACGTGCTAACTATGTAACGGTGTCCTGCTCTAGGGTAAGGAGGAGATGCTGACCAGCATCCCGTTTGCACGGCCCCAGGACTCGGGACCTTCTGTTGCCATTGTGTCCAAAGTCAACCGCATCCAGGACCAGCTGGTGAAGAAGCACGACATTGAACTTCACATGAACCTCAACCGGCTGGAGATCGCCCCGCAAATCTACGGCATGTCAGTATTACCCGTCGCTCCAGCGTCTGATGCTCATCCCAACCCCTCAGGCTTGTACAAACCGAGCTCCTCCTTCTCTGTCCCTCCTGCAGCCGGTGGGTCCGCCTTCTGTTCGGCCGAGAGTTTCCGCTCCAGGACCTGCTGGTGGTCTGGGACGCCCTGTTTGCCGACAGCATTACTCTGGACCTGGTGGACTACGTCTTTGTGTCCATGCTGCTCTACATCCGAGACGCTCGTACGCTCCGTTTATCAATGACGTAACCCCACATGTGTCGTCTTTGTAGCCTGTAATTTCAAGAGGAACACAGGAATAGAAAGATGGAATATTCTCCTCCTCATTAGGTCAGATAAAATCAGGATGCAGGACGGGGGTTTAATACTCTGCCTGTGGTATGAACAGATGCCACAATAATAATAATAATAATAGTAATAACTAGAAGTTTGCTGTCGTCCAGACAGCAAGGGTGCCCACAAGCCCCCAATCCCCTGCATTGTGCAAGCAATCCCCATGATTGAACTCCTCATATTAAATCTTAAGTTAAATATGAAAAACTGTATTTTTCGGGGGGGAAAAGCTCAGACAAAGTGAGACAAATATGATTCATACAGGATTAATCTCCCTGAGTCGAGTCATATATGCACTAAATCTGACCAACGATTACAAAGTTATGTCTGAAAAACAGTGTTTTTTTTGTACAAAAGCTCCCCTTAGTGACTAAAAAATTAACTATTAGAGTAAAATATGATGATGATGATGATGAAGTTCATGTGAGGTAAATTTGGACTACTCCAGACTTCCTTGATGAGCATCTATTGGCATCAAGATGAGCATATTCACTCCGAGCCAAAAAACAGAAGTGAATGATGTCATAGTCTTCTAGTTCGCCGACTGTTTGATCCTTATGCTCCTAACGAACCAGGAAGTGCTGTCCGGATTTGGAGTGACAGCCGATCTCGCTGACCCCGCCTCCATTGTTCTGTCTGTTTCAGTCATTGCCAGTAACTTCCAGACCTGCCTGGGTCTCCTGATGCACTACCCTCCATTAGGAGACATCAACTCCCTGCTGCAAAAGGCTCTCTTCCTCCGAGATCCCAAAGTAAGCAAACAAACACACATAACGGCATAACGGGTTGGATAAAACCGGTTGGTTCTGTTTGCAGGATCATCCCCTACAGTTGCTGCATTAAGTCCATTTCTTCTCAGCGCATTTAAAATACATCAGGAGATCAAAAACAACTCACACCACAAAATCAGAGAACACAGAGTTTATGGAGCTGCTGCACATCATTTAAAGAAACCACATAAATAAAACCACAAGTGTTTGAAGAAAAACTTCAGCAAATGTTTGAAGAAGGAATGTAATTAGGTTAAGAAAACATCAAGAGTGATAAAAAGAGATTGACTTGAAGGGGCGGAGCCGTAATGAAAACGACTGTAGACTGAGAACTATAAGAACTGTCTCCAGCCCAGAAGATTGTGTCTTATAACAAACATCTGGAGTGGGAGCGGGTCATTACAGAGTTTAGTGCCCGCCTCTGAGAAGGTCCGATCATCCCTGAGCGACGGTCTGGAACTCGGGGCATCTAGAAGCGATCCCAGCTGTAGATTTTGACCCAGATTATTTCAGCCTTTATTAATAATTAATACTCTGTACTTGATCCAGAACTCCAGTGTTAGAAAGTCAGGATTGGTGAATAAGCTCACGCTTGCAAGGAACCAGTAGGCAGCTTAGCAGAAGAATTCTGGACCATCTGCAGTCCGAACATTAGCGATTGGCCGATAATTCTAACATAGAGGGAGTTCCGGTAGTCCAGCCTAGAAGTTATTAAAGCATGATTGAACTTCTGAAGGTCTTTAAATGGGAGGAAGGGTTTGACCTGAGTTAAAAGTCTGAGTTTAAACAAAACTGATTTTTCTAACCGAGTCAGTAGGATGAATCAAAAATACTCCTGAGGTTTAATTAGAGGGACGTGGGACGGAGAAACAAAGAGATACTCTCAGGAGACACTTTCATTAAGGTAGAGTTGTGTTTTAACCCACGTAGTTGCTAGGTTAAGATCAGAGTATCGTCGGCATAGGACCTAGAACGGATCCCTGAGGCACACCACAGCTCGAAAGTTCTGAGAAGGAAAATCATCCACAGAGGCGTGACCCTGAAACAATCTAGAGCAGTGGCGTCGATGCCAACGCGTCTTTGGAGACGGGAGATCTAAGTCTCGTGGTCCACTGTGTCAAACGCAGCAGTTGGATCGATCAAAACAAGCCCACCTGACACACTTCACCCTCTATAACCACTGAAAGTTCATTATGAAACACTTTCACTGTGTCACAAGTTCATCAGAGAAAAAGGGAGAAGTGTTGCGCAAGAAATTAAAACTGTTAGAAGAGTTTTCCTGGAGCTAAAACTCTCCCAGCAGTAGAAGTGAAACACGGATCTACCAGCACCAGTCATGTGATGATCAGAACCTCGTACTTTAACTGAAACAAAGTTGTAGTTTCTCAGACTGTAGTGGTTAGAAACCATTATTCTGGATTTCTTGATTATCATTTCTGATAATCAAGAAATCTAGAATTATTGGTACCTATAAAAAAACAATGATGACAAGGCCATGGCAGAACCTTTATTCTGTGACCTCTGAACCATTCTTGGGTTGATGTTGAGGTGATCATCAGATCATTGTCCTGCTGGAAGGTCCAACCACGACCCACTTTAAGGTTCCTGACAGGCTTTCAGGTTTTCATCCAGTAGGAAAGAATAAAACGATCTTTCCGCGTCTCAGGCTGTTCTCTCTATGAAGAGCATCTTTAAAACCAAACACCGGTGTGTTCTGGGCTCATATTGGTTTAGAACCCAGTGGTGATGGAGGGTTCCATAACTGAGATGTTTCATTTTGGGAATTTGTAAAAAGCTGACAGCCGACACTGCTAATTAAAAAATATCAAATATTCAAACTACAAATCCATTACTTCACCAAATGAGTTACATACACGGACTGCTCTTTCATTCTTTTTCTTATTCTTATCTTATGATATTTATCTCTGCATTTCGACCCATCCCCGGGGGAGCAGTGGGCGGAGCCAAAGCTTATGGTTCATAACCCTGGTCTCCAAGTTGAGGGACGACCGTTCAACCCACTGAGCTAAAGCCGCCCCTAATGACCATTAATCGTCACTTAAAGCATTAAAGCGGCATCAAAGTCATAAAATATGATTAAATAAGTAAAAAAATGAGTTGAGTCCCTACGAGATCTGATCCTAGAACAGACTGCTGACTTCATAGAAACAGTTAGGTTGAGTCACTGTGGACTGTTTGAAATTATAACTACAGCCAGGACACATTTAATCTGAGGAGGTCAATCGGGGGGTTGCTGGCACAACGCCGGAGCTTGGGGGCTTTTCAGGGACAGACCCTAATCTGTAACTGTCGACTTTTTTGATTGCGTGAAAGTGAGGCTTTACAGCTCCTGCTACTTCAGTCGTTGTTTTTCGTCTGACAGCCTGAAGTGTAAATTTCCCATCATTCTTTATTCGTCTACTTACCGCCGGTTCACCTGGAATCAGAATTCTTTCCCTTCACATGTTCAAACCAGACGTTGAGGTTCATCAGTAGATCTTTGACTCTCTGTCCTTCTACAAGCCCCCCTTCCTCCTGTGAGCGCTCAAACACAACATCTCACCTCCTCCCACCTTGAGACTGTGAAGGTGTGAAAACAACATGACGGCGTTTCCCCAGGTCAGCGACCACGTCACCTCACCTCCACGTCAGGGTCGCCGCAGGGGGCGCGGCTTCATCCCTGATAACAGGCCGGGTGACGGGCTCAGTCATTGAAGTACACATGTTTATGTCAACACATGTTTATGTCAACACGTGTTGACGTAAACACATGTTTACACAGATTTCTGCGGCTAACTCATGTTTATCAGCCTGGACAGACATTTTGGTTTCTGGGGTTGTACATTTGCTGACCTGGTTTCTTGATCCATCAGATGTCGTTGACTTTCCTGTCGTTTGGCTCACATTTATATTATTAATTTTACGCCAGCAGACACTCCGTTTTCTCCAGTAGTGGGAGCATCCGTGACCTTTGACCTCAAGTTTTTATTTTCATCTTTTTCATTTTCTGCAGAATAATCCACGCCCGGTCAACTACCAGTTCCAGCAGAACCTGGATTACTACAACACAAGAGGAGCTGACCTTATGAAGAAGACACGGTAAAACACACACACACACACACACTCTTTTATTTTTTTAACTTGTATTTATATTATTTCACTATAATAGTTCATATTTTACTCACTAGGGGGAGATTTTATTGTAAAACAGTTTCTGATCCGTAACTTTCCAACCATCAGTCCAGTTGTGTCTAAATGTATCTCCTATGAATCGACTCCAGGAAATCTGTCTCATCTTCATCATTGAGTCACTGTGGGATCTGATCCTAGAACAGACTGCTGACTTCATCGAAACAGTTAGGATGAGTCATTATGGATTCTATTTCACTTCACCACTGGATGAAGATGAAGATGAAGAGGCTGGTTGACCATGACCAGATATACTTTTACTCTTCACCAACCTTAAAGAACCTCACTCGTTCCCTGAGATGCAACTTTATCTGTGTTTTCCTTTATCTCGGAGTATTTTTAGAAAATGCACACTACAAATAAAATATATTATTATTATTATTACTATTGTGCGTTAAGCTGAAATGGAATTCCATCCAAACACCGTCGGTGCGGTTTGGGAAACAGTCTGCAGCAACGGTCACTCAACGTCCGTTGATATAATTCTAAAGATGTTGAACTCCTGGTGCCGTCATATACTCTCGTCACATACTTCTCTCTCTGCAGCGCCGCTCCATACACCAAAACGGCGCCGCTCAACATCAACAAGGTCTCCAGCAGCCTCCTGAGCTTCGGCAGGAAACTCATCGCTCCGGCCATCTCGGTGGGCACCAGCAGCGAGGTTCACGCCCCCTCTGCCACCTCCCCGTCGACTTCCTCTGTGCCGGCGGCGTCACCTGCCCTGCCTCACCCGCCCCCTGAGCCCCCGACAGGCCAAGCCCCGCTCCAGAACCAGAGCCACGGCCAGAACCAGCACTACCGCATGCTGAAGTCTGAGAGCATGCCAGTGCACCTCGGCAAAGGTGAGCAGCAGGACGCTCCGAACATCCAGATTTGTTCTGGTTCTGGGTTCGATCCTACTGTTAGCGTAGCTTTTAGCATAGCTGCACAGCTGATCTGCAAATACTGGTCACGGTTCTGACTCTCCTGTCTGTTAGATGTCGGTTCAGGTTCAGTGTCTCAGGTCTCTCCCCAGCCCAGATTTACACTGACACGCAAGGTAACCGCTACCATGGCAACCCCCTGTGTGACACACCCCCTGTGTGACAAACCCCCTGTGTGACAAACCCCCTGTGGGTCCCTGCTTGTATCAATGCCTTCACATGTAGGTAACCAAACAAGGACTGCGCTCAGGCTGTCCAGCAGAGGGCGATCACAGCCCATCTCCGGAGGGGCGATGAAACTGATGGCATAAACATCATGTGGCAGTAGACAGGGGTGTTTGTTGTTGTTGTTGTTGTTTGTCCTGTTTGTAAGACCAATGGAAATCACACTTTACTTCAATGCAGCCTTCAGCTCATTAAATTAACATATAAAATCTGAAGGTGTGTATTTGACTGACATCATGAGCTTCATCGCTCAGAGTTTCTACACATATTTGTTATTATTTTCAGATTAAGGCTTGATTTTAAATTTAAAGCAAACATTTTTTTGAACAGATCAGAGGAGATTTTACGAGACATGCTGACACTTTACAGAATCACAACAAGTGATCTCAAGAAGGTTCTGGGTTTCTTCAGTACTTTTTCTGACCCAGCATTGTTTTAATTATAGTTACAGAGCCCTTTGAAATTTTAGATGAAAAACATCTTTATTGTCTCTACATCTGATCTTCAATCCAAATTATTCACAAAAATCGAACCTTGACATAAAACAAATATTTTTCACCTCCTCAGGCCAATGCTCCGGAACGGTCAGCTCCTCCCCCAGCATAGAGACTCTCTCTGGTGGGCGGGGTCAAGTCACCGCCTCTCCGCCCCCCCTCTCCCCCAGAGGGAGTGATGTCAGCACGTCGTCGCCGCCGCTGTCCGCCGACAAGGACTCCTTCTTCAACATCACTCGCTCTCGCTCCCACAGCAAGACCATGGGGAAGAAGGAGACGGTGAGCTTCTGTTGATGTCCCTCCTCACGTGTCCGTACCTCTCCTGTCTCACTCTTTCAACTCGTCTCACTCTTTTCAACTTGTCTTCCTCTTTCAACCCTTGTGTGTATCTGCGTGTGTCTGCTGTGTTTGTGTATGTGTGCGTGCGTGTGTTTCTGCTGCGTGTGTATGTGTGGAATGAGTGCGTGCGTGTTGACTGTGTGTGTGTTTGTGCGTGCCCGCCGTGTGTGTGTGTACGTGTGTGTGCACGCGTGTCCACAGGAGGAGGATCTGGAGGGTCAGGTATCGTTCCTTCAGGGCCAGATCAATGACCTGGAGGCCATGAGCAAATACTGTGCCAAGATGATGAACGCTCACATCTGTAAGTTCATCAGTGGTTAAAACCAAAGAGTGTTTGTCGTGAATCTTAAAGTTAATTCAGCAGCATTTTTATTTAAATACCACATGAAAGTTGTTGTGGGAATCAAAGGATACTGAAATCTTCATCATGAGATTCCTCTTCCCTTCAATTCATATTTTCTTTGATAATTAGAACTAATCCTATGCTGACGTCTCCAGCATTAACGCTAGAACTCCTCACATTAAACGTGACTCATTCATATTCTCAAACCGTCCAGAGTAAAGTCTGAAGGTGATCCGTGAAACAGTTGTTGAGTTAAGGCGTTAACATGAAACGGTTTTCAGGGGGGGGGATTCTGATGAAACTAGAAGATGTTTAGAACTCCCAGATATTTAAAAACACCTGCAGGGCTGGAACCCGGCTGGTTCTGATGCTCACTGGCTGACTGTTCTGTCTCTGCAGGTAAAATCCAGGAAGTGATTCTCCAAGAACACCTGCAGAAGGAGGATGAGGTTCTGGTGTCACTGGCTGGACTCAAACAGGTGTCTTGATGCACACTAACGCTGATGAAATGTGTCTCCGCTCTCCTCCGTGTGTGTCTGGTTCTGTAACGCTGACGCTCTGCGGATCCTCTCAGATCAAAGACATCCTGAAGGGGGCGCTCCGCTTCAACCAGAGCCAGCTGGAGGCTGAGGAGAACGAGGAGATCTCCATCGCCGACGACCACTACACTTCCACAGCTGCCGCTGAAACGGCACTGAGGGCCACAAGGCAACAAGGAGACGACACCCCCGCTGTGGACGGGAGCATGAGCACGGATGAGAAGGAGGAGCAGGAGGAAGAGCAGCAGCAGCAGGAGGAAGAGCAGCAGCAGCAGGAGATTACCCCACCTGTGCTGCAGGTTAGTCAATCAGTCATGTTTCAACCTGCTGGAGTCGGAGCTCTGCACTGTCAACATATTCAGACAAGATCTGAGTTCAGACAAGATTATCTTTCAGCTGTCTTGACTTTAAATCCAGTGTGAAGAAACTCTGAACCTTTAAGTCTGCTTTTAAACCTCGAGTCCGAGCCGAAGATCCTGGTTAGCTTAAGTTTGATGCTGTAATTTTGTAAGAAGACTAAACTTTTCTCGACACACCTAAATCCTGTCATCGACGCCTACGTAGACGTGGTTGTAGACCGCCGTCTGTCTGACTCCTCCCTCTCATCTAGATCTTTTTTTTCCCGTCGACCGTATCTCCTACCGTGGCTTATGTTTAATTTCTCCCCTTTTCAGTTTATTGGTGACGACGGCCTGCTGTGACCACCTTCGTTAGTTTGACCCCTGACCTTCATCTAAGGGAGATTTCGGTGAAAAACAAGTTATGTGAGACCGCAACCAAAATCATTTGGATGTAAATTTGTTATGTAGGTTTTGTTGTTACGATCGATGAAGACTCGGATCTTTACTGCCATAGTTTAGTCGTCCGTCTTCCACGTGGAGCTGGAACTCGACACATCCTCAGTTGTGAACCATCCATTTTAAAGATGGCTACTGGTTTGACTTTGTCCATGTCTGGGTTTTACTCTGGTTTTAAGTCCAGTTTGGATCCAGAGACTTAAATGTCCTAAATTTCAGGATACATCTTCAGCCGTATGCTTCAGGATCAACGGGTGTTACAGCCATTTACAGCAGGACACCGACCCCTGAGGCGGCCCCCCAGGGTGATCAAGTCCCAGAGTGGAGCCTGTAGCCGACTGGGTTTGGTCTACATCACTGGAAGTTGTTTTTCTTACTATTATGTATCTGTTGTTCCTGTGTTATGACCTGATTACTTTGTATAAAACTGATCATATCTATATTATTAAAGCTGAATCACTTTAGGAGATGAATGGTGTCTTGTGTCTTGGAGTGGTCTCATGTGGATGCCCTTATTTTATTCTTTGCAGCATCATGGCAGCTGACCTAAGAACCGAACCCAGAACGATCAGCAGATTAAAAGTCAAACACTCAAAGTCTCACGATTCCTGGAGTCTTGTTTCATTTGAATGAATGGAGCTTTAAAGCAGCAAACGCTGGTTACGCTTTTAACGGACTCAGTCCGCAGTAGAGTAAGAGGGGTCAAGAAGACCAGGTTAGAGAACAGGAACCCAAACGGGTCCCTTTGATGACCGTCTCCACGTCTTGTGTGCAGGTGGCGTCTTCCCTCGGCTCCGAGGGTAAGAACTGGGACGACTACATCCTCGTGTCCCAGGATGGAGACCTGCAGGCCGCTGATGGAGGAGGAGGGCGGAGGTCTGGAGCCGGGTCCACCCCTCCGATCAGGCGGGGGCGTGGCTTGGTGCGAATGGAACCCGAGGGAGCAGCCGTGACCTTTCAAGACCCGCTGATGGCTGGTCTCACCTCTGGCTCTTCCAGTCCAGACGAGGGCTCCACCCACAGCAAGGACTCTGACTTCACCATTGTGAACCCGAACGACCTGTGAACAAGCAAATCCCGCCTCTTCTTATAACTCCGATAAGGAGGATGTGATTCAAAAGAACTGATATAGGATGAGAGGGTGGGATTGGCAGTTTTTTTGGTGGATCCCCGCTGGAGCGGCTGTCTGCTAACAATTTGCACATGTGGACTGTGACGCATCCCGTCAAAAAATTCCTTCTCCTCTGTCTCTTTACCTGTCACCTGTGCCACCTGAGTCACCTGAGTCCTGTCTGAGCTGATGCTTTACGCCTCATCTCCACCTCGCCTGTCCGTCTATACTTTAGAACCTCATTATATTTAATTGCTTCGCCGCTGGGGGGCGCCATTGAACTTCTGACGCTACCACGACATGATTGCTTGGCAGAGTTGGACCTCACTCTTCCACCCCCCCCTCGGTCTACTGTGATTGAGAGTTTTATAGAGTTTTCTTCTGAATGTGGGTTTCCGACCTCAGCGCCGCGTTCAGTCTCTCCGCCAGGAGGTCGCTCTCTTCTGGTAGGAACGAATGATGTCGTCCCATCACTTGTTGAAGTTAGCTTTGCCCACCTAAACCAGTGCCTCTGACCATTACTCTTCTCACAACCAAACTACTTTTTCTTTGTAGTCACTGTTTTTTTTTAATTTTCATGAGAAAGTTTTTAACCCTGACGCGTTTCGTTAACAGAAAATATTAAATCGAGGAATCACGTCTTTGTTTTTTTTAAATTGATGCAAATGTGAACATTTTAATGTAATAGATCATTTCAATTTCTCAGATAAATTTAAATGGAAACTGTAATGCGGTTAATGGCTAGATTTACTCCACTAGCTGCCAAATCAGCAAAATAAAAGTACAGACCAATAAAACTACATTGCTCTTACTGCACATTTCAGTTATTATGTCTGATTAGGGAATGCTGTGATTACGTCATGCCAGAACTATATTTTACATTATTACCTCCTCCAAGGGAGGAGGAGGTGCATTTTTCTGTCTGTAGCAGGATTTAAGAAAAACAAGATGGAGTTGTACGAAAATTTACCAAGAGGTAGGTTTTGGCATATGTTAGACGTGATTCAGTGAAATTACATGGGTCACAGTATTAAAAATAAAATGACAAAGTGATAAGCTGCTTGAGGCGGTGACGTCACGTAGTGGAGACGCGAAAGCAAACCAGAGAATGGCGTACTTTAAGTTCATCAAAACATTGCCTTGGCGCCTAGAACAGCTGAATAATTAGTTCTTTGCCGGGACTGAATTAAGACGTCTTGTCCTGCCCTTATTTCGGCTGTGAAATAAGGGCAGGACAGTATTTCAATAATAATACAGAGATTAGTGAGACTTTCGTCACTTCCGGTGGTTTATTGCGGAGGCTAACAAATGAGAGAGTCTAAATAATTGAAAACATTTCTAATAATCCAGCGAACATGGATGACGCTAGCGGGATTAAAATTACATTAATTGTTCTGCAGTTATTAAGATTGTAAAAGGAAGATTATGGCCACAACAACGGAGAATAGTAAGACTGGTCCCTTCCGGTTATTTTAGTCACGTGTTCTTGGTAGCAGAAGACCGGCAATTTGGGTTACACGTTACAAAGTAATTAACGCCACAGATGACTTAAAACCGGAGACACAGCGTTGTAAATACATGACATTCTTGGCGTAAGTTTGAGCTCTTAATGTTTTTTATTTTAAGTTTTATAAAGTAAAATCACACCAACAAGAATCTGTCGCTTAAAATCTAATTTATTTCCATGCGGACTGTGAAGGAAGGTAATTATGAACTGCATCTTTTCTAAAAGCTGAGCAGGTCAAGCTTCAACTGCTGCACCCACATGTCTGGAATGTAATCATTCAGGAGCAATAACTTATATAAAATATTCTTTACAGCAAAGGGATAGAAATATATATATGTATCAAAATACTGTACAGTGTTTGTTGGCTGGCAGCAGACTTTTCCACTGATGGAATTGATCATTATGGCATGTGTGATTAGTATAAGTGCTTTGGGAAAATACAAAAATATAACTAACGATTGCATGAGACACTACATTTAGAAGCTGAAGGTGATGATGTCATAGTGAGAGAACTATCCTTTCAAGCAAGTTGGACCAACAGCAGTGAACCAGAACTTAAGAACTCCTGAAGTAGATCCGGAGAGAGACGTTAGAGATGCAACCTGCTCAGAATTAATGGCATCCTTTTCGAAAATGTCCCAAGATCTCAAATTCAAATTATTCACGAATATCTAACCTCGAACTCAAATTACATTTTTTCTCTAAAACATGTTTGCCACAATTATTGGAACCCTGCATTTAATATTTTGCTCTGCCCCCTTTTACCACAATAACAGCCTGAGTCTCCTTCTGTAGTCTGTGAGGAGGTCTGAGGACACATGGAGAAGATCTGAGACCATTCCTCCATACAGAACCTCTCCACCTCCTTCAGGTTCTGAGGTCCACGCTGGTGGACTCTCC
>VRLP01007324.1:0-22483 GCA_009660295.1 Lophius piscatorius | reverse complement strand
ACTTCAACACGATCCCTCCGTTCTACCCACTCATACCGCCTCCTCCTTCCCCGGACTAAGCTCAGCACCATGGGTGATCGGGCCTTCTGTTCTGCTGCCCCTCGTCTGTGGAATGCCCTCCCTGACCATCTGAGGGCTCCACAGACGACTGACACATTTAAAAAAGGACTTAAAACTTTCCTTTTTAGCAGAACCTATAACTTTCATTAACATTGCTGCTTTTTGGTCATGTGTTTATACAGTTATTATTTTATTTTTAATTGATGCTTTTATCTGCTTTTACTTTGTAGCAATTTAAGATATGATCCAAATGTAAAGTGCATTATAAATTAAATGTATTATTATTATTATTATTATTATTAAATAACAAGGCATTCACTTATCCCATGCAGACTCACGGCAATCTGGTACAATCCAGACGTCCTGTAAAATAAACCATAGCTTAACTTCTCATCCTGGTATGATAAGAGGGTGAGAGACCTGGGAAATATCATCCAATGTAGTAACTTCACATCATTTCAAGAACTGCTAACAAAATATGGAATTAGCAGTAAGACATTTCTTGAACTTAAATCCATAATCAAGAAAAAGATCTACACTAAACAAATCAGACCTAGAACTACCTTCAAGGGTAAGAGATTTGCTGAACCTCTCTTCCCCCAATTTGTAACTTTGACTACTTACCTCAACGTTGCTGCAGACCAATAACACCCCATGTTTGAAAGGATATTCCCTAATATCTGTGTAAATTCTCATTCATCCAGATCTTGGCAATGGAGAGCCAACAACTCTCAATGTAGCAAGGCAGGGTATTGGGATTTGGATTCAACCCACATGGATATTCCCTAATGGCAGTGGCCTCTTGCAGAAGGATAACGCTCCCTGACACAAAGAAAAAATGATGCAATACATACAATTTTCCACAAGTAAAAAATGTAACATAAGATGATGCTCATATCATTTCCCATTAGCATTTTGAGTGTGTTCATTGAAATTGTTCAAACGATGCTTTCTCTGCTTCATTCTTCACATCCCTGTTCTTGAGGCTACAGCATTAAATGACATCTGGAATTACTACATTTGTGTATTTTAGTCCATTCAAAATTGTCACACGCTTCAGTGTGTGTTTACACATTCATTATGGAGTCACTGCCACCAGGTGTCACCCATCACACATCTACAGAAAAAACTATGCTGAGATTAGTACAGACTTGCAACATTTATAAAAAGTAAACTGAACTAGTGCAATAAATCCTCCCTTCCATGGATATACGTTTCCTTTTAAGGAAAACAGATCAGGTGAGTCCTCTCTCCTCCACAGCAACCCATAATCACTTTGAATTATTCTAATGGTATAATTTTGGATGTTAAGAATAATTTATGCCAATTATTAGAATGTAAATTCTTAGCTTGGCTGAGTCAAACGAATCAGGAGAGAAAGTGGACAAGTAATAAAGACCACATAGTAACATTGTATATTTATTATATATTATATTGTTTGCCTCCAAAGATAACCTCGATGTGTCCAATTTAATTGAAGTTGGCTAAGAAGAGGAAGAAGAATCCTACATACACAGTACAACATAGTGAAATTATTTCTCTGCATTTGACCCATCCCTGCGGGCAGCCCCTGTGAGGTGCCTGGGGAGCTAGGGTTTCAGGGTCTTGCTCAAGGACTCTACGACAAGTAGACCCTGGTGGGATTTGAACTGGCTACCTTCTGATTGGGAGACGGATGCTCTACCAACTGAGAAGCTGGTCGGGTAGGTAGTCATGTTAAGTGAAGTATTTCACTGCTTCCTTCACTGACATTTGTTGTCACCTTTATGACAACAAATGTCATAAAGGTATAGGTAGGAAGGTATGCATGTAGGTAAGTAGGTATTTTGGGGCAGAGGTATGTAGCAGTGGCGGTCGGTGAGTTAAGAAACTGGCAATGACGGACACGGACAGCTTTCTTTAATGCCACAAAAAATTTATTCTTTTTGGAGATAATCCATGTAAATCTTGTAACCTATAACCTGAACAGCAAATGTAATCAATTTTTATGGTTTCAGCCTCACCAGATGCTCCAAGTGATTTGATGTTTCCTTTTACCAAGCACTTTTTCGGTTAACATCAAGGGCTCTTAGAGTAGGGTGGAAGTTGAGATTGGCTAGAGTGTTGTGAGTGGTCTGCTTTGAGGAGAAAATAAAGAAAGAGTTTTCAGCAAGTGTTATACACCTTGTTTACTGGAGCCTGTGGTACTTTGCATGTTAGGCTCAGTATGAACTTAATTTGTTTTTTTCGCGACGTTGATTAAAGTTCTACTCTAAGTCACATGACTGCATGACCCGGAAGTTCAGCGAAGCCACCACGCCTAATGAAAACATCATGAAACGTCTGTGAATTATATCTCTTTTATTTACCTTATTAAGCAATAAAAAAGCATGTCCGGGGATGCATCACCTTTGATGGTTCAATGTGAACACTTCTGTTGTCTTGTGGCTTTTGCAGATATCGTTTTTCTTAATGTGTCGTGTTGTGGCTTTTGCGGCGTGCGTGTGTTGTCAAATTGATGAAGATGTTGCGGTACTGATGCCCTGTCAGCCACCGTACTGTTAGCATATCTTAGAGAGAATTTAATTCTGGTGGCGTAATGTTATTCGCAGCATTTAAAAATAAAATAAAAATAATAGGTAGTTTGGAGTTATGATGTCATAAAGTGGCGAGGCTCTCTCTTGAAGCTGTGTCCATGATTAATGCCTTTGTTCCTTTGATGTTCCTGTGATGTTCCTTTGGGGGTGGAGCTGGGGGCTCAGTGGGCTGAACAGAAACGCTAAAGTTCAGGAGTGTGGAGCAGAGAATAACACAATGTGCTGAACACATAAAAAGAATGAGAGAGGAAGAAACAAAGTAATTTCAGAAGTAGGATTTTACTTGTTTGTGCTCTGACTGCTTTTCAAGTTATTTTGTTGTTTCAAAGTATTAGCGTGTGTCATAAACCCTCGCTTACACAAATATAACATTAACCAAAAATGAAACACTCATCCAAACCCATCCTCACTGGTAAGCTTTTCAGGTTTTCAAGCTAACTACAAAGCTAACAAGTTAACTGCTAAAGATGAACAAATTCAATTAATTTGGAAAAGGCATAGATAATATATATGTTACAAGGCAGTTATGTTTTTAAAATAGTTTGCTATGAATCAATCCCTCCTGAAGGGATTAAAACTCAAGCTCCTTACAGTGGTAGAGAAATGAAGAGGAGAAATGGAAATTCTTGTTGTTGATTAATCAGGGAGGATTTCCTCCCATGGACGTTATCCCAACTGCCTCCATGGAATAGCCTCTTCTGGTAGAATGGTAGACCTACGCAGAAGGTAGGAAGGTAACCTTGATGGGTAATTATGTGGGTAGGTGGGTAAGTAAGTGGAAAGGTAGATAGGTATGTGTAGGTAGGGGGATGTGTAGGTGTTGGTGGGTAGGTGGGTAGGGAGGTGGGTAGGTAGGTATGTAGGAGGTTAGATGGACAGTTGAGTAGGTAGGTAGGTGGGTAGGTGGGAAGGTAGGTGGGAAGGTGGGTAGGTAGGTATGTGGGTAAGGTGGGTGGGTAGTTAGGTAGGTATTTGGGTAAGGTGGGTGGGTAGGTAGGTATGTGGGTAAGGTGGGTGGGTAGTTAGGTAGGTATTTGGGTAAGGTGGGTGGGTAGGTAGGTAGGTAGATAGGTAGGTGAGTTCGTAGGTACTTAGGTAAAAACATAAAACACTCTGACTTAAATGATGATTATGATAACATCCACTCACTCACTCAACTGTTATTTCATTGTTGTGTCTCGTGTGTTCCTAGTTGTGTTGATTCCATCCTCCTTGATGGCCAAGAAGCTTCTCCACTCACACTTCAGAAAACAAACGTTGAGTGATGGAAGTTAAAGGTTTGTCGTTTTGGTTCATTTGTCTAATGTACATATTACCTGATAAAACCCACAATGGAGAAGGCGATTTTAGAAATAAACCATATGAACCCACAAGAAACCACAATAAATGTAGCAACAGATTATGCTTACGACCCAAATAAATAAAATAAAAAAATAAATCAAAGTGAAATAATCTTTTAACACTCAAGAACCTGTGAGAATTAGTGGCTGCAGAGATTTCTGCTAAAATAAAAAACAAAATGTTGAAACAGCAATGACTATTGTTTTAACAAATGTATGAGCGGTGGTATAATAAGTGCTCAAACCGACACCCTCGGGTTCTTTTTTAGTCTCTTGGATAGAACACAAAATACCACAGAAAAATGTTTGAACAAATGTTCATTCTCCCACTCTGATTTCTCATTTCCCAATTTGGTTTTGGCTCGGTGGACATATTTCAATTCTTCTGGGACTCAAAATAAGTACAGCTAAGAAAGCCAAATGGTTGTTTTGAGCGTGTCCAAATTCCTAAATCACCTCACTGACTCTATTGATTCAGTGAAAATTAAAGACAATCTTTGAGAGAAAGTGATCAATTTAACTTCCCTTTGATTCACCCTTCTTTATTTCTCAACTGCATTGATTACGTTTTATATTTGTGGCTGATAAAGTCAAATAAGCAAACCAATTAATTCAGCTGATCTATTTATTTTTCTGTTGACCACTACAATTTAAGCTCTTGAACTCATGTAGATTACCATGGTACTTAAAAGAACCTGGATGTGACAACAGTAGGGAATGGACTAGAGCCCAGAAAACAAGAAACAAGTCATCAAAAACATAACGGAGTTTGATCAGGACAAGCAAACCAAATTGAAATCAAAATGAAAATTCTTCTCGAGAATGCTAGCAGAGTGACTCTACAGGAAGGCAGTGGTGTTTTTACATTTTTTTTCCTCCATATTAATGGTCCCCAAAGGATGAATCCTACTGCCTTTTTTATTCAGAGTTTGTACAGACTTTCATGTTTCCCAGGTGACCTGGTGTTCCTGATGATGTTGTCCATCCTGCATCGATTGTATTCCTATCCATTATAATACATCCATAATAACCTGTTCAGATTCTGATTCCGATTATCTGTAAAATTCAACTGCATTTCCGTCTTTTTATGTGGGATCGGGCATATAAGGCCATAAAAACGAGGCCATACACCTTTTGATTGATCTAATTCTAAATAACTGAGCTCCATATAAATTCACAAAATCTTTATTATGAGAGCAGCTCTTTCACTTTTCATCAATTTTATTTAGATTTATCAGATCTAAACCAGATCTATTTTCCTTGCAAATTACACGTTAGCGTGAAGGTAACAATACAACAATGTGAAAATAATTTGAAAGAAGTTCAAATACCAAATTAAATAATTAAGTCAAAGTGCATTTATATTAATCAGTAAAAGGTATTTAATGGTGTAGTTTCAAATGTTTAAGTACTGCAGGTTCGCACATTTCATATAGTCACAGATAAATTATATTATTGCATACATCCACTTCAAATTATTTTTAATTACATCAAGTATAGTTTAGCTATTCAGTTTCAAACAGTGAAAAAAAAGTTGACAATATTCCAAAAAGGTTTTAGGACAACTATAGACTCAAATTAATTTGTAATGAGGTTTTTTTTCACAGTTAAAGATTTTAATCAATAACTTTTGACTAAATCAATGAGATGAGTAGTACATGTGTAATACTTCTTTGTCAAATATTGTATGTGTAACTGTAACAAAATAAGTTGTAATACTTAAACACCAAAGCAAACGCAAAGAATATTTGGTATTTGAACTTTCAAATTATTTTCACATTGTTGTATTGTTACCTTCACCATAACGTGTAATTTGGAAGGAGAATGGATCTGGTTTAGAATGTCATTTAATACATTCAGCGGTGCATATTACATTCCTCTACTGAATATAGCAATTTCACCAAATATATGAATTTATTCTAAATGATTGTCACTTATCTGTAATCATTTTCAGTAAAATCCATCTGAACGTCACTGCTGTTGCTGACTGTTCACTGTGTCTCCACTTGGTGGCGCCACTAACTGCGCTGAAATCCCACACGGTCTTATCGTGTCTTATTAGTGTGATCTAATAACAAGGGTTGGTTCAAGGACAAAAAAGCAACATTTGAAGGACACAGGTCAATATGTGATAAAAATATCTTCTTGTGTGTATTTGTATGTATATGTATTTATATAATTATGTATATTGTACTGTCTTAATCACACGATTACTGAATATTATTCCTGTCATCATTTCTGACATTTTTAAGGGCTGGTTTACTAATTAATTTATAAATTTTTTCCTAGCCTATTAACCCACTTCAACCATATTGCCATTGAATTTTGGTATCTATATGGAATAGTTTCACTATAGCATGACGGCGGCTGTGAGACTTTGCCTAAAATTTCAAGATGTGTCAAGGCTTTGGTTGCTAATGTTTCTTGTAGATCTGGCCTCTCGCCACCAGTAGTTTTAGTCTTAATTTAGACACAGAATAAAATGAGGGAAACAGTAGAGAAAGTCAGGTTCCGATTCTAGGCTAGCTGGTGAACACGCAGCTAAATTTTTACACTATACGAGCACTAACTTAATATTTCCGAGGTAAAACAAACAAAACCCAACCCTGAAATTTTTCTCAAGCAATGGCCCAACACTATTTGTACCGTATCCATGAGCATCTGTTCTTGTACTCGCCTTTGTGAAATCTCTGCTTGGCAGTTTCATCCAGGTTTGGAGGGGATCTAACTTCCACAAGTTGTAATTTATGAATCACTTTCAAATCACAGAATGAAATAGATATAGATAATAGAAAATAGAAGTTTGACGCTCAGGCTGCAGACAGGGGTAAAATCTGCATTGCAGAATGGTTGAAGCAATGGGGGATATTTCTTTAGTGGCTTACAGCCATTCCCTTCACAGAAACAGTAAGCTGAGAGACACTGGAAGCAAAAAGTCGTACTATTTGAATCACATAAATAAAAAATCAATGCCTAACCTTAGCTTTTTAACTTTATTAGTATGTACTAAATATGTTATAACATTATACTGTCACAGTAAGCAAGATTAGAGGGTCAATTAATGTATTTGTCGACTACTGTGACTCGTCATGTTGTAGGATGATAATGAATGACACAACAGAAAAGCACACACACATATATCTTTATAAATGTCTTCACAGGAGAGATGTTTTGAAAATATTTGGACAAGCAGCCCACAATGCCTTTATCCTTGTCACCTTATCCCATGCCAAACGAACCCTTCCCTATTAAATGGCTTGAACATTGGGAAGAAAATGACATTTTCATGAATGCCAAAGCTGGGGCAACATGGCTGGAATTTTAGTATTGGTATGCTGCAGGGGAGGAAGTCCACCAGACAATCGTGAATGCTCACCATTCCACTCTACTGTCTCTATGCCAGTGTTATGTAGCCAGAGGAAAAATCCCAGACCATTTGCACCTTGATTGACCACATGTAACAACCCAAAATCAGGACTGACATATCTTCCTGCTGCACCTCAGAAACAGCCTCTGACAGGCTGGTTCTATACCAGCAGAGACCAAGGCACCCATAATAGATTTGTAGGTGACAAAATGATAAGACATCCTCTGAGGCATGATGGATGACATGTGTGTGCCCAGTCCCTGGAGGTGAATGATGCCACAGCTTCAGAATGATCAGCCAGGTTCCCATCCTAAACCCCAATGAAAAACTATAGTGTGGGCTGAGTGATTGTGACAGCATGAACATCCTCCACACACTGAATGAAGAGTGGGCCACTGCTCCACAGGATGACATCATCCTGAGGTTGTACCAGTCCACCAGGAGGAGGACTACTACTATAATCGTACTGAGTGTATAAAATGTCATATAGTCCACTTTACATTCTTGGAGCGGATTTTGTTCTGTCTTTATATTTGACTAAATTCAATTTAAAATAACAATTAAAATGATGATTTAGTATTAATAAGAAAGAGACTTCACTTTCAACAAATTAAATAAGCATATTTACCGTGGTGACTTTCTAAATCCTTTGACTGTATACATTTTGTGAATAGAGTATTACCAGAGATCAGGATTTGCCTCCTTTCTTTGGTTTCCTTGATTTGCCTGTTCTCCCATTTCTCTCCCCTCCTTCTTTTTGTCACGTTGTTTGTGGTGGGCAAAGCTTCCTGGCACCTGGCACCTAGCTGATCCCCACACCTGCCTACAATCACTCATCGGAACCCGACTCATCGCCAGGTTATTCTCAGCACCAACAACACCTGGTGTTGGTTTTCTATAAAGTGTTTCCTCTGCCTATATCACCAAGATTTAATAAACTTTTGACTCAAACTCCTCCCTTGTGTCTGTATCCGCTCCAGTTCTGTCACCTTCAAAATTTATTGTACTTATGTTTTAGTGTTATAATGATATGCAGAAAACACACAAACCCGACACAGAACTTCCATGCTGTGAGGTGATAATGCCAACCCATTACAGCGAATAAGAAGTGATTTATATTTAATTTGTGCTATTTATCCCCTGAAATGTGAGCCTGTCTGTTTTACTACTTACATCATTTCATGATCTATTTCAGATTTCTGCCATCTTCTTCTCTGTCTGTGACCTTCACCTTTCTCCAAACTTTTCCAGCTGCCTGTTTCAACCACATACCTCCCTGTTGCCGAAGGCAGCTACTTTCTCCACCAGCTAACTTTTATTATTTTTGATTTTATCTCTGGACCGTCTCGCAGCTTTCTTTCTTTTGATTCCCCTCCTAACAGACATTTTGCTTTCTGCCCTGCACCTTCTCCTGGTTACCACGGAAGAGCCAGTGATGTTTCAGGTTCTTATAAGGACAGAAGTAAGGTGTTAAAATATCAGGATTACGAATAATGTCGTGACTAAAATATCAAAATCTCTCATTTAATAAAAGAGCTGACAGACAGCAGAATTTGTGCATGAAAGAGTAAATAAATCATACATGCACAAATAACAATGAATTGTTCATTTCATGCTTGATAACTGATATTCGTTTCAATTGTGAGAAACAACAGCTGCTCTGATTAATGCACTTAAAAACATTTTGACCGATGTTTCTAAAAAAGTGACCCAGTTGTTTGTGTTTTTCTGTGCTTTTCTGCTTAATATATTCATGAAGGCATTAAGATAATAACATCCACTCTCCCGCATCCTGCATCAGCTCTCTTTTATCAATTTTATTACAGGCCAAAGATCACATTTATGGAATAATAATATTCAGACGGCGAAATCCTTTAATAAATATAAATATAGACTATGGATGCTTTGTGTGGGGGAAGTAGCTTGAACAGAGTTTTTTAACCATTCTGATGGCTTTGGTGATTCCCTGATTTTTCCTCCAACTTTGCCCTCAGAATGGTATTATTGATTTCCAGTCAAACGTCTGAGCAACAACTGGATGCATTGCCATTCAAAGGCATTCCCCCGTCAGCAATGAAAGGACCTTTGTGATTCCTGAGTGTATCATTTCATCTAGCACCATAACCACAGTAATATTTATATATATATATTTTTGGTTTATGACAAAGCACCTGTCAAAACCAAGCAGTGCTGTGTTCAGGACTCATTCACAAATGTTAGCAAGCAAATGCCTTAAACACTAATTATGGCCTCACAAAAATCCGAAAATCATTTCAGATGAACGGACACTGCTTCGAAACATTGAGGAAAGGATGTTATTGAAATGCCTTTACTAATCCGGGCATGTGTAGGAAGATTTCTCAAAAAAAAAGGAGGGGAAAAACGTCCAACGTGCAATGGATGCTCCTCAGGGCATGGCTAAGAGGAGGTGTTAACCAGAGTAGAGTGTTATGATCCCTTATATGAGAAACTAATTTTGTCCATCTACCATTTAAATACTATGAAAAGTCCCTTACTCAGCTTTATCAATCATTTTAAACTCACCATTCTCCAAAATTGCAGACTTTTAGCGTGTTTTTTGTTTTGTTACAAGAGGTAGGTTTCAATCCACTTTAGAATTACAATCCAATAATAACACCTCCCTTATTATTATTACATTTACCTGTTCTGACATTATATTTTTTTAAAAATCATGGAAAACTAGTTGGTAAAATGTTTGTGTATTTTCCCGCTGTAACGCTTAATCTGCATAGTTACAGTTTTGTGGTGGAGCCAGAAACTGTCGAACTGATTTAGAAATTATTTGACAAGGATCAAAATCATTTCGGAAATTCAGGGGTTCATTTCACGTCCCCGATTATCTTTCTTTAGGGAAAAAGGGTCTGGTTCTAATGGGCTTAGTTTGTGTATTATATTCTGCTCTCCTCGTGTTTATTCCTTGTCATGCTTTGATTCATGTTTTTTTTGTCTGTTTGGTGGAAGCTATGTTTTCCTAGTCAACTCAACTTAACTAAAACTCAACTGTCCTTAAGGCGGACCGGCTGTCCGGGGACTCCCTCATCTAGGTAATCCCCCCAGTCTACATGGATAGCTGGTGATCCTCCTTAATGCTCAGTGTGTGTTGTCACCTGTTTATACTTCTGCTCGGTCTCAATGGGGATCATGATGTTTCCTCCTTTAGAGCTTTTATTTCAGTACAGGTTTTGTCAGGTTCTGTTCATGCAACAATGATTTTCTTGTACATTAAGCAGTAGGTCAGCAACAATATTTAAATATGCTTTCATTTATTGATTTTTGGGCAACTTGAGGGAAACGAGAACAAGCTTTAAACACATATTATCACCGCAAAAAAAACTTTAGGCCAAATACATAAGCAAGGGGTGGCTTTAGCTAAGTGGGTATAGCAATCTTCCCACAAGTCAGGAGTCCAGGGTTCGAGCCCAGCACTTGACGCTGCAAGCCCTGGGTCCTTGAGCAAGACCATGAAACCCCCCCTTCAAGGAGCCTCACAGAGGCTGGTTGCTGCTCCTCAGGAACGGGTCAAATGCAAACTTTATGATGTACTGTGTAATGATGTGATGAATAAAGTAAGAATTAATATAAGAAATTGTTTTGCATGTTAAGCATACAAGAATCAACATTATCATTCATTTTGAGTCTCAGTGGGTATAAGATCGAAATTCCTACCACGTTTAGCTCTGTTTTTGGTCTCCAGCAGCTCCTCTGGGAAATACGGTTCAGTCTACACTCCGATGCTTGACAGTTTGGTTTATCAGTGCAGTGTGTATGACCAAAACAGTTACGGTTTGGGATATAAACTAAAACAATGAGCCGAAATATGTTAAATTGTTCTTTATAGCTAAGGCTACAGGAGTCCTGTATAATATTTGGGTGTTGTTTACATTTTTTTTATAAAAGGAAGTCCGGTAGACATTACATGGTAACTCCATCCATTACTCATTACTCAGTGTATATGTCCCGACTGTAAAACTATTTGTACAACAAACAACAGTAAAACACCACAAACTTCTAATATCAACATATAATCACCATAATTGATATTCTGAGAGACCCTAAATGAAGAAATAATACATAAAAGAAATTTTTTTTCTTTCATAATATAGAGAAAACATACAGTTTCAAAGTACACATATAACATTTTTGTAAAAATACAAACACTTACTTATCCCATTAATGTCCTGCTCAACTGTTTGGTTGAGCTCATTTTGCACCTTCCTTATTGAAAAATGTGTGCCACTTGACTCAACCTGTTTATAATTGGACCCATTGCCAGCATGTATATATTCTAAAGAGTAGGGGGCCAATGGAGGATCCCCGGGGTGCACCTAGGGGAGGCCTTAAGCATAGTTATTGAGAAAGTCCTGTTAGAAAAGTAGGATTTTTTTTGTTATATTAAAGTGTGAGAGGGCTTAATAAACAGTTTTATGCAATTTAACACAACAAAAAAAGTCTTGTGAGAGGAAAAGAGCTCTCTATAAATATGCTTTAACAAAAGGTTGAGCTAATGTAATTACAAATTACTATATTTTCCATGAAATAGAAAATTTCATCATGAATGATTTAATGCTTGACCAAAGGATTTGCCATTTTATGGTACAATTTGAGTTTCTAGGATATTAAAGTAATAAATGCCCCAAATTAATAAAATACGAAAACATCATATAAATTAATTAATTGTATAAATTCTAATTTTTTTCCCTGATATCTACATTTAAACTTACAGTATTGAACCTTTCACCATTGTCTGTATTTTCATTTCAACACAAACAAGATTTAAAAAGAATGGTACATATCTGTTAAATAACGCAGATTTGTTGTAAAAAATATATTTTCTCTTAAACGGAAACTGTATGTTCTAATCTGAGACTTAGTGCGCTTTATGCATGGGACTGAAACGTAACTAGAAAAATGTTTTTCCTGGAATATGTCAAGTGTTTCCATGAAGTTGTTCAGATCTTTTAAAGCAAATTACCTTTATCTGCATACAGTCCACATGTGATATCTATGACTGACAAAAAAGCATACCATAGTAGCACTTTGCCACAAATATATTTTACAGTGCAGCTCTGACAACCAAAACTGCCAGTATTTTACTGTAATTTACACAGATTTTTTTTTCACAGTGTACAACATCATTTTAAACGTCAAAAAGAAGCTCAAATGATTTTCCCCGTCATGTACCGTCTGTAATCATTAAAGGGCTGCTGATGTCGGGTATCCACCAGCAGTAAAACTCCAATCTATTTCCAACAGAAACACTTTGCTTGTTTTATTTATTACCTCACTAATTAAAAAGAGGTGAACCGTATATTTGTTTACCAGCTTGTCAAGATCAGTTGATAATGGTATGAACCCGGGGATTATCATCAGCTATTTCTTCATTGATGAGTATTTTCGACAATCCACGAAGAAGGATTTTCTTAAACCAACTTCAGCTGGTTGATTAGGCCTTCTAATCATTCTAAATGAACAAAGTGGGTCAGAGGATCTCCCTCATAGATGCCATTGTGCAACCAATGGACAAATGAGAAGGAATCTCAATTATCGCTTTATTCTAAAGTTTGTCCATTAAACAAAAATACTGTATTTTTTCTGTCTTATGAGGCTGATTGATCTCTATAATGATACATTTTTTTTATCTTTCTTTATGCATACAGTCATACTCTGCTTCTGGTTCTGTGAGCTCCTTGCAAGTTCACCCACTATCATACCTGATGCGGCCAGTATCATTCTTCACTTCAGGAGTGATGATAATGCCTCAACGTTAAAAAACACATACTCATTTACACACATTAATAAGCCTGACTTTATTTATAAGCACATAGGCACACAATAAAAACACAGAGATTACAATGCAATAAAATCCCAAGAATTTCTCAATCTGGTTTAAAGCCGAGGAATAAAAATTAATTGTTATGCATGATTTAACTGTGTAAGAAGTTTCCACTTAACATCAAAGGGACAACTTCTTCCCCAGTTTTTGGAAAAGCTCATACAGCACATACCTGTCAGTGACATGGAGATGGTATATGTTTGTAGGAGGTCAGATATGTGAAAAAGATTTAAAATCAAACAACAAATCTTGATGTGAATGGAGGAGGTGGAAGGAGGCCAGAATAGGAGAAATGGGTCCTCACTTGTTTGAACCGGTTAAAAGCTGAGTGGCAGACCAACTACAGATGAGAGTGGGAGATCTGGCTCACACTGATTCAGCTGGCATCATGGTTCAAGTGTTCCATATTCATTTGCTCAAATGACAGTCTTTAGGTTTGTACACTTGGATTATCTTATTGCCTTTTCATAAACTTCAGACTGGTGCAGTCTGCCATCTGGCTGCTCTCCCACACAGTCCAGATTTGTGAAGTGATACACGGACTGCTGCCTAACCAGAACACTTTCCTATAGCAGCCAAGCAATGTAGATGAGTTAGACATGTCTTTGAATTTTAGTCGCCTCCAGGACCTGGATCCATTGCTGTCTGTTGCTTGATTTGTCATCGGACACCCAGGCCCGGGAATGAAGATGTACTCTGGTCACTTGAATATTGAAGCAAACACCTTCTCATCTAAATGCACACCAGAGAGAAATCTGGTGCGGCACATAGAAATGACGTGTCTGGGATGCAGTTTTATCTCATTTCATTTGATAGTTCATGGAGACAAAAGTTTCTCCTGAGGAGCCTGGAGATGAAACATGTGCAGTGATGGACAGCAGTGATCCAGTGGAGCGCTGCAGGGAGCTGGTTTTTGCATGCTTTTCGGATTTCCTGAGCCTGGACAGCATCATGAATATTTGTCCACACTGACAGCCTTCACTGCTGCAACTGTTTTATTCATTAAGAACATTTCTCATCTCTCATTCAATTCCAAATATCCCAGAGGGTGGCATTTAAGCTAAATGACTGACCGACAATGGGCCAGCAATTAATATTTTTCAATAACATTTAAAGCAGTTTTTCATCCCCATGGTCTCATCTCTATTCATCAAAGCATGTTAAATCAACAAAACCGCATTATTGAATTCCCCAAAGGATCACTACAAGGACTTAAAAGGATTTTCTGAAATACCTGGAAATTGAAAATATGGTATTCGTTTTTTGTGAAAACAATATGTAGTATGTACAACTATTTTTGTCCTTATCATAGAGCTGTCCAGATAACACATCCTTTTAATGATGGCCCTAAGCCCGGTTGAATAGTTAGGGTTGCATCACGAAACTTATTCTAATTCAATATGTAGAGAATGAAACTTTCCAAACCGGAAACTTTCTAAACCGGATCGGATCACAGGTACTATTGGCCAGCAGGGTACCAGCAGCAACCATGGATGGAAACAGATGATTCGCTGGCGACCCCAAAAAGGAGCAGCCGGAAGAAGATAGAGCAGTCAAGATGTCCATTGACCATTATCTCTCTCAAATCTTAAGCAGGAAAAGCACATATATTTTTTATCTTTGAAACGTTAGGGATGTTATGGAGTCGTCATCGCTGCCGCCGCCGCAACCTCCACCTGGGCCGAAGATCCTTTATTTTAACGTAATAACTCAGAAAACGATTTCATGGATCATTGTCAGATTTTATACCCACATAAAGCGTAGAACAAGAGAGAACTGGATTGGTTTTGGGAAAGGTCAGTTGTATGTTTTTGACACTAGGGGGAGCTTTATCTCCCAATGTTTACAGGCCACAATTTCTCAACCGTCCGTCCAAATTTGGTGCATATGAATCGACTCAAGGAGATCTATCTTGCATATAACTTATTTCACCCCAATAGTTCATATTTTACTCACTAGGGGGAGCTTTTTCTACCAAATAAAATGCTGTTTTTTGGCAAGAGCTTCCTACCCGTTGATCCTATTTAGATTTAGGAGAACTATCATGTTCATTCGTTCGTTATCCTCCACTTATCCGGGTCCGGGTCGTGGGGGCAGCAGTTTCAGAAGGGAAGCCCAGACTTTCCTCTCCCTGGCCACATCCACCTCCTTATGGAAGATTCCGAGGTGTTCCCAAGCCACACTGCGGAGAAAACTCATTTCAGCCGATTGTAGCCGCAATCTCATTCTTTCGGTCATGACCCACAGTTCATGACCAGAGATGAGCGTCGGAACGTAGATGGACCGGTAAATCGAGAGCTTTGCCTTTCGGTTCCTAACACCGCCGAACCCAATGCGCCTAGAAATTCTGTCCACAAAAATTAAGAACAGAATCGGTGGGAAAGGACAGCCATGCGAATCAGACCCTGACTCCGACAGTACAGAGATTTGACGGCCCGTAGCAGTGAGCCATCCACTCCATACTCTTGGAGCACCACCCAAAGGATGCCCCGAGAGACATGGCCGTAATCCTTCTCCAGATCCACAAAGCACATGTGGACTGGTTGGGCAAACTCCCATGTCCCCTCCAGCACCCACGAGCAAGTTTACAGCTGGTCAAGCATTCCACGACCAGGACAAAAACCGCATTGTTCCTCCTGAATCCAAGGTTCGACTATTGACTGGACTCTCCTCTCCAGTACACTGGGGTAGACCTTCCCAGGGAGGCTGATGAGTGTTATCCCCCGATAGGACACATCCTCTGGTCCCCCTTTTTGAAAAGGGTCAAAGTCTGCCTCTCCATAGGTACTGCCCTCGAAGTCCATGCAATGTTGCAGAGGCGTGTCAGCCATGACAGCCCTACAACATCTATAGCTGTAAGATACTCTGGACGGATCACATCCACCCCCGGGGCGCTGCCACTGCGAAGTTCAACAGCTGCAGCGACCTCAGCCCCAGGTATGAGCGGACCCAGCTCCAAGTCATCCAGCTCTGGTTCCTCCTGGGAATATTAGTTGGTGGGATTGAGGGGATCCCCAAAGTATTCCTTCCACCATCCGATAACTTTCTCAGTGGAGGTCAGCAGGTCCCCATCCACCCCCTAGACAGAGTGGACGAATGACCGCTTTCCCCCCCTGAGACGCCGGACGGTTTGCCAGGATTTCTTCGGGGCCAACCGAAAGTCTTCTTCCATTGTCTCACCGAACTTTGCCTCCGTGGCTCCCACAGCCGCGTGACGCTTGGCCTAACGGTAGCTGTCAGCTGCTTCAGGTTCTATCTTGTATACGTTATTAAACAAGTGGTTTAAATGTTACTCGCTAATGACAACAGGGTAGGCCTAGTTTTCTATTGTGTGTGTGTGTGTGTATATATATACATATATATGTGATATATGCAAACACTAATTTTGCTTGGATTATGAAAATGATCACCCCTGAAAGGTAAAGGTAAAAAAAACACTGAATATCTTGTTACAAAAGCAACTGTCAGCGGTTGGGATAAATTAGGCAGCAAGTCAACATAGTTTATTTCCATAGTTTATGTGTCAAAGCAAGAAAAATTTGCAGACATAAGTACAAGAGCAACCTTGAAAAGAGTCAGATTGTGATGGCTGGACGACTGGGTCAGAGCATCTCCAGAACCGCAGGTGTGGTTGGGTGTTCTCAGGCTGTTTTCTAACGAATGACAACGAGGGAACCTGAAAAAGGGTCGAGAGCACCAAAGGCTTATCGATGCATGTGAGAAATGAGAACTAGTCTACGTTGTCTAATCTCACAGAAGAGCTATTCCATCTCAACTAGCTCAATAAGTTAATGCCGCATGTGATACAAAGGTGTCAGAACCCACTGTGCACTTCAGAGCTATTTTGGCCGTAACAGAAGTCCACCACAGTATTTGGCAGGTGGTCCTAATGTGATAGTTGATGGATGTATATTAGTAGTGTCCCAGAATTGTAACAGAGATGGGTAGAGACGTGGGGGTGTTCAAAGGATTTTATATATCAGATGCTCGATGAAGGTAGCCAAAATCAAAGAATTATAGCTTAATTTCACATGAGGCAGATTTGAAAGGAGCGGTAAATAATTCCTGTCAACATTTCTTGTCTTCTGTCTTACTTTTTGCTCGATCCACGGCAGGTCTAATAACATTTGGCAGGGCCTTAGCTCTGCGGTCCTCAGGGAAGCTCCTGGCACTCCTTCATCGATATCACATCCTGGTGGCAGGTTTAAAAGAACATCAAAAGCAAGTTAGATATGTATCTCATGATTTATATTGAAAATTCACAATACTTACTTTCAACATTGATGTGTAAAACATATCACTTTTAGGATATGATCCAATACAGGGTTGCCCGGTGACATTAGGTAGTAGCCCCTGTCAATGCTGCACACTGCATTAAGTCATCAGATGTTTTGATTTCGGATAGAAGGAAGCAATAAAATAGAATAAGGTAGTGAGGAAGTGACTGAATAAGTCAACAAAAAAAAGAATCATACACACACAAATAAGCACATGTGTGTAAGCAGGTGTGATTTAACAAAGTTTAGCATGTTTTCAGGATACTTTCTGGCTGTGCGAAATGATGACTTTTAGCACCAATACCAAGGAAAAACTGCATGTTCCCCTATAGGGCTGTGTCTCATTAATAGAACTGTCTGGTAAAAAGTCTTGTCAATATTACTACAGAATAGGGTAAAAGGATATTCACATATTATCAACAAACAATCACACTTTGGGATGCATTATATCTGATAATATATGCGGAATACTTCTTTACATTTGAGCAAATACACATGTCTGCTGTCTTAACCATTGAGGAATCAATCATATAAACACATCTGGTCAAGTAGGCCTAATGCACCTCAATATGAATTTGATACTTATAGTTTACTTGAGCATAGTTATGCTACTTTATACTTTTACTCTGCCACGTTTTAGTAGGAAACATGGTCCTTTCTACTCCAATACATTTGTCTGAAAACTCTGAATATTAGGTCATTTTCAATTTACAATTTTTCATACACTTCCCTTAATTTTGCATCTGTGTGTTTTTTTTAAATTTAGAAACTGGTGTTTCTTTTGATTTAAGAAAATCCTCTTGTTTTTTAGGTTTACAAAATTTTCAAAAATTTTATTTTATTTTATGGTTATCACACGATGAAAACAGGCTTTGATGATCTTGTCGATTAAACTACTCAACATCTTTAAGTTTGATTATCTTATCATTTAACATCTATAGCAGTATAATAAGTCAAAACATAGTAGTACATTACTCAGAAGGACCATTCTACGAAATTAGTTCTTTTATATTGACACTTTAGGTTAATTTTGCTGATGTATACGTTTAATTAAGTAAGGTTTAGAATACAGGTCTATTACTTGGAATGTGTTTTTTTTCACAGTGTGGTGTTAGCAGGATCTGAATAGTTCCCCTACTACTGATCTTAACACTTAAGAACCCAGACCCATTTTTCCTTAAAGGAAAATCCTGGAACACGTTTCTGAAATTGTTTTCATTGTCATATGTGATGCATATGTTCATTTTGCATTTGGGCTTCTTGGGCAAATTGATTTCATCAGTCGAAAATCAAACAGCTTGGTTGCATTGAATTTGAACTACATATATAAAAATAAAAGATAACTTTTTTCTTATTATGTTTAACGGCAGAAAAATAGATTGATGTTTTTTCTAACTTTGTTCCCAATATTGTTCCCAATGGGTTATATGTATTTAATTTAAAAAGGTATAATTTTCAAGGTTTGAAATGTTCTTTTAGTAACAAACAGAAGGGAGTTAAACAATTTGTGAGTTAAAATCGATGATAAAGATGAATAAGGAGCTTTCCAACAGTTTTGTGAGTACTGATACTCACCATGGTTTCTGATGGGTTCAACAGATTTACATGAAAAGATCAATGGCAATAACATCTCCTCTAGGATACTACAGATAAGGGCTCTGTCTCGCAAAAAAGCTGATAGCATGTGAGATCTGTTGATCTCTTATTTGTGGCAAAATGTTTTCATACGCTTATTATTTATGTTACTTCACCAAAAGAACCCCAGACTCCTGTTAGCTCCTCTCCACAACTCTACAACAGCGGAAGCAAAAGTCCTGTTCTCCAACACATTTTCATCATCACTGGCAGTCGAACAAGGGATGATGGCATTGCAGACCTGGTCACAGATGGTACACTTAGAAGTCCCAGAGGATGCCTGCTGACAGGACACACATGGTACATGTTTTACATTTTACTTTGCTCCCACTTCAGACACTAGGACTGAACAACTCCATCAGGTCATCCTCACTGATATGTGTATCACTGACATCCTCTTTGGGTATCTAGTAGACTTCTACACCTGAATTGTCATGATAAACCTTTATTGCTGTTATTAAAACGCATTATGAGAATTAAAACACTTTCTTCCTAAAAGGTTGCAAACATTATTAACATTCCTAAATATCCTGAAGAGGGGAAAAAATGGTTCCTAACTATATATTAACTATAATGCCCACATGAGAGATCAGCGCAAACATAAAAAAGATTCATGCAAAATGTAAAAACACCCCTAACCTTTTGTGCAACAGATGAGTATTGTCTGTGGTGTGTGTTCTGAATTTGCTGCTAGGTGATTCAGAATAAACTTAGCGTTCCTTACTCTTTATAAATCTACTGTATTGACTCCATCTTTATCTCTTTCTTATGATGGCGTGCGTTGGACATATCTCATTAATAGTTGTATGTCACATCTACATCTACATCTAAAACAGGTTTATAGCAGATCCCATCGGGGACTAGCATCTTTTTAGCAAGGACAGTTCTTCACTCAATGAGAAATTTGAAGGCATTCAAGCGTTCATATTATACTCAGTGGCGGAGCAAAGGCTGCTTTTAACCTTTCCCCAACCAGATTTATCCTAGAGACCATTCAGTCTGAAACCTTTGCCTCTAATTGCTGCTCCTGGTTTATTTATAGTTATGAATTAAATGTCACCTTTTAAATAGATTGCCATGGAATTTTGTTAACACAGCACTGCTCATGGCAGCATGAGCTGTAATAACAATGTAATAACTGTCTCTTTTCACCAAGTGGCACCGTCAGGTCAAAATCCACTTTATATGAAGAATGACCTGTTAAAATAACGACAATGCCATTAGCCTCAAAAGTACCTGTGTTTTTCTAGAAGTGTTCAAAAGTCTTTGAGAGATATTAGCGGCTTTAACATGTTAAACTAAGACAGTCAAAAAGGAAAATCAGCAGAGAGAAGTAGAATTGATGAGTATGTTAACATGATTTTTTTCGAGCATCAAGCTTCAAGCAACACTGTGTCTGCAGTATACTACACCTCACAGGCTTGGAAGCTTCTCTATTTTCTCACTGGTGCCCTTTTAGAGTTCTTCTTAGGGCTATCGACATCTTTGAATAGTAACTTGCAGATTTCGGCAGTGTCATTAATGTTTTGAAAACCGCCAGGCTCTGGGAAACCAACTTCTGTTTTAGAGAACCATTTCTTTTTGCGCAAGTTTACAGTAAATTTATATCTGAAGCGTTCACTTGAATGCTCAGATGTGTGGCAGTATACTGACACAGTGCTCTGCCATGCATGATGAAGCTGCAGGAGTGGGTTGAGAGCAAGAACAGGGATTCAAAAGAAGTTGTTATATATTTATATGTATATATATATATATATATATATATATTTTTATATATATATACATATATATTTTTTTTACATATGGTAGAAAAACAGCCTTTTTGGGGAAGTTTTCCAAAATGCAGAATCTAAAGAATTTCAGGGCATCAGAAAGAAGAAGCTTTTTTAAGCTTTTCTGAGAGGAGTGTGGAGCAGAGCTGCTAAATAAAGTATTTCCAACCCGAACAAAAGAGAGGAACAAACCAAAAAATAAAAGTCACTGAAGGCTGCACTTATTCATCTTATTTATAGCAATCGTCCTCGTAATTATACAGAGAGCAGCAATGATGTCATTATTTATTGAACTATTGCTTCTAAAAATCATATTCTTTTTCCCCAGACTCTATCATAATTCAACCATATCCCATAAGTGTATGGAATGCTTTCTCTACCTTTTGTGGCACTTCCTCAAAACATTCTCATTTCTCAGTTTGCTCTGCCAGTTTCCTTTGAGGATGATATTGACAATGAGCTGTGCTGCCTTCCGAGAACAACTCTCAGTCTTCTCGTGGCTTGAACTACAGACATGTCACTGCTGGAAATGGTGTTTATACTGCAGACGCAGACATTCCTTAAATGTCAGTGTGTGTCTGTTGATGAGCCCTGCTTCCTTTCTTTGTGACACTTAGCTGCCAAATGTTCTATTGTGTCTGAAAATATTTTATCTCTTGTTCAAATTTCTTTTGACCTCCATATTTCTGGGTTGTCTGACACTTTAAGATCTCATTTTTAGTATTTCGTTTGGACAGGCTGGAATAAGAAAAATGGCTTTTTGAATCTCTTCCTGTTACTTGAATTGAATGACTGTCACAGCCTTGTCACAGACTCAAATTCTGTCCCACTTATTTGTGCAAATATCAGAAAAAGCACAGAATATTTGCTTCTCAGATGGCTCTTTGTTTTTCCATCCTCTTCATCAACAGAAGTGGTTTCTTTCAATCTCGCCCTATGAATGGTGGAATGTGCACCTAAATTGCTTTTAGACAAAGCCATACCTCGAAAGCAGGTTTTTTCCTATGACTGTGAGGAATGACATTCAGGTCCCTGAATTCCTTAAAGGCAAAAGTTTCATCAAATGGATAAAAAAGTCTACCCTACAGATAAATGGACCTGTATTGGACATATCAGCACCAAAAAACACACAAGATGTACCCCCCCCTCTCTCACTCATGACATATAGTCATGACACATAGTGTATATCTATGGATATAATAAATAATAATAATACATTTAATTTATAACGCACTTTACATTTGGATCAAGTCTCAAAGTTCTACAAGGTAAAAGCAGATAAAAGCATCAATAAAAAATATAATAATAACTATATAAAAGCCTGACCAAAAAGCAGCAATGTTAATTAAAGTTATAGGTTCTGCTAAAAATGAAAGTTTTAAGTCCTTTTTAAAATTTGTCAGTTGTCTGTGGAGCCCTCAGATGGTCAGGGAGGGCATTCCACAGACGAGGGGCAGCAGAACAGAAAGCCCGATCACCCATGGTGCTGAGCTTAGTGCGGGGAAGGAGGAGGCGGTATGAGTGGGTAGAACGGAGGGATCGTGTTGAGGTCAGTGGGGTGAGTAGTTCTTTTAGGTAGGGGGGTGCGTTACCATGGATGCA
>VRLP01007323.1:0-22485 GCA_009660295.1 Lophius piscatorius | reverse complement strand
TCACAGGTCTGTCACACGTCTGTCACACGTCTGTCACAGGTCTGTCACAGGTCTGTCACAGGTCTGTCACACGTCTGTCACAGGTCTGTCACAGGTCTGTCACACGTCTGTCACACGTCTGTCACAGGTCTGTCACAGGTCTGTCACACGTCTGTCACAGGTCTGTGACGCTCTTCTAACAGAAGAAACAAAGAGAGTCTTTACCTGCTGCGTCTACGACAGTAATAGTAGTAATATTAGTAATAGTAGTAGTAGAAGTAAAGTTCTAGAGCCTTCAGATAAACATCCTGTAGACTGATGTTTACAAAGATGAAGGGTTAAAAAGATTCCTTTCATCTGGCACAAACCCAAACGCAGCTTTAGGATGACCCTCACATGGGTTCTGGACCGTGTCAGGCCCTCAGTCTGGTGGACCGAATCATAACAACTGGATCATGGAGGAACCCAAAGATCTACAGCAGGAGAACATGAGAACCTCTGATAGTCTGGACCTGAACCCCATTGAGAAGGTGTGGTGGGACCTGAGAAGAGCCGCCTGTCCTCATGAACCCCTCAGTGTGGCAGCAATAAAGAAGTTCTGGAAAGAAGAGCGGGTCAGAATCCAGCTGATCCTCAGCTGATCCAGCAGCAGCTGATCTCCATCGATCAGAAGCAGCAGCTGTTTCTGCTGAGGATGGACCATCTATTTATACACCTTCTTGTCTGGTCAAAGACAATAACCCAACACCGTTCAGAATAAAACACACACACAATGCTGGAAATCAGCAGTGGGTCCTCAGACAGAACCTCAAATATGACGCCAAAACTGCAACCATTGATTCCTGAAGAGGTTTATCTGGAATAAAGCGAGAAGCAAGCGCCTAACTAGAAGCTTAAGTGATCATGGGAAGGTTCTAAACCCCCCCACCCCCCCAGCCCACCCCGTCTCACTCAAGCACAGAGTTTGTGGTGGAGCTTCATTAGTTGGGTTAGTCCTCCGATCCATCTGAGGAGATGAAGACAGGAAGTGTTGAGCGGCGGAGCAGCAGATCAGCCAGCATCTTTGACTTCGTTCTTACCGACGCCTCAGGGGCGCTGCTCCCGCTCCCCATGTCTCATCCACAGCCGACCAAAGAACCTCCTCTCAGATCCGCAGGCTGAAAGACACTAGAGCAGAAGGACCATCAGCTCAAGCCCCTCCCAGAGCGCCACAGCGGGAGCCGAGGAGCGGTGGTCTCCCAGCAGTCCCGCATTCATTCCCCACATGATCGCAGGTCTCTGGTATGTTGGTGTGTTTGTAGAGATTAGGGAGCTGGGAGCTCCTCCAGGGACCAAAGTTCAGACTGAAGCCCTGGTGGTGGGATCTAAACCCATAACAGCCCCCTCACTGATGAATGCTGGACGCTGCTGAGCGAGACATCACTGTGAGAGCGTCAGCTCTACACAAACACGTTGACCACCGCTGATAGAGCAGCTTCACACGCAGGAAGCTGCTCTGTGTGAGACCATCGGACCAACGACGGTGAGTCACAGCTAATCCTCAGGTGTGATGAGAATTGACTCCTTCTGGGACCCCCGCTACTGTTTCAAAACTCTGGGCTTTAAAATAATGCTGGAGCCTCTGTTCTCTACTGACCCCTCCGGTGACACTGAAGGGAAAAGAATTATCTCGTATCCACGACTTAATAAGGTCTGGGAACATCTTATTAAGTTGTGAGTTATTTAGTCATGGGAACGAGGTAATAAGTGATTCCCACATCTTACTAAATCACGACCAAGCGATAAAATATAATTCCAAAGCCCTTATTAATCTGTTCTTACAAGATTATAAATCATTCCCATGACATATTAAGTCATGACAATTAGATAATAAGTCATTCCCAAACCTTAATAAATCCTGGCCAAGCTATAAGTCATTTCTATGACTTATTAAGTCATTCCTACGCATTATTAAGTCATTCCCATTAGATGATAAGTCATTCCTACGCCTTATTAAGTCATTCCCATGAGATGATAATTCATTGCTAAGCCTTATTAAGCCATTCCAGTTAAATGACAAGTCATTCCTACGCCTTATGAAGTCATTCCCGTGAGATGATAATTCATTCCTAAGCCTTATTAAGTCATTCCAGTGAGATGATAAGTCATTCCTACGCCTTATTAATTCATTCCTGAGAAACGATAAGTCATTCCTACGCCTTGTTAAGTCATTCCCGTCACATTATAAGTCATTCCTAAGCCTTATTAAGTCATTCCTACGCCTTATTAAGTCATTCCCATGAGATAATAAGTCATTCCCATGAGATAATAAGTCATTCCTACGTCTTATTAAGTCATCCCCATGAGATAATAAGTAATTCCCATGAGATAAGTCATCCACATGCCTTATTAAGTCATTCCCATGAGATAATAAGTCATTCCTACACCTTATTAAATCATTCCCATGAGATAATAAGTCATTCCCAAACCTTAATAAATCCTGGCCAAGCTACAAGTCATTTCTATGCCTTATTAAGTCATTCCTATGCCTTATTAAGTCATTCCTACGCCTTATTAAGTCATTCCTATGCCTTATTAAGTCATTCCCATGAGAAAATAAGTCATTCTCATGAGATAATAAGTCATTCCTATGCCTTATAAAGTCGTAATCACGATATAATATAGAATATAGAATAAATGTCACAAGAGGAGCTCCGTGGTTTTCTGAAGAATGAGAAGGAAGGAAGGAAAAGTTCTGCATCTTTTAACCACACCTTACATTTAATCAGATTAAGGTAAAACACTTCCTTTCAAACATTTTCTGCCAGCCATCTTTCTTGTTGACGAAAGCTTTTCCGTGTCGCAGTAAACCCTCCTGTCGCAGGAAGATTGTTTGTGCGTCCCTGATATGATCAGCTGTGTGTTTAGTCAGAAAGCACTGACCTGGATATGTAAGATTTATAAATAGATTCCTGCCCGTCATCTGCTCTTAGATGTTATTCCACCCTTCTGCACAAATCAACACGCACACTCCATTTCCACACTAACGAGGAGAGATAGGATAAGATCAGATAAGATAAGATCAGATAAGATAAGATCAGATCAGATCAGATCAGATCAGATAAGATAAGATCAGATAAGATAAGATCAGATAAGATCAGATAAGATCAGATAAGATAAGAAGATAAGAATATAAATATATGAGGGAATGTAAAAATGTGTAAATAAAGTTCATAAGAGGTAAATACAACCCAGCGCCCAAAATAACAGCTTTAATCTTATTTCTCGTAATAATCTTACTGTTCAGTAAGGTTATATTGCAAATGTAAGTAAATGTAATGTTTTACATTATAATTATACTGAAAACAATATTGTACATAACAATAAATTATGTTCAATGTAATATTATAGCTGAAAAAAAAGACTCATAATGGAAGTAATAGTTGTAATAATAATGAAGATTGTAAAGTGCCTCTTATGTGTGTCATTAATCATATTCAGTCCTAATAATAATAATCATAAACATTCACCTGTTACATCTCAGTTCTCTCAGCTGTCGTCCAGCAGCTCTACTCCCCTCATCAGAGTCAGAAGAAGTTCACACATTCATTAAACATGAATGTTTAAGAAACGAGTGGGACTATTAGGAAAAGAACCGGCTCTGAAAAGAGTGAAAGCCGTCCTGTGATTGACATCTCTACCAACATAGACTCACATCAAAATATAAAAATAGACTCTGGTAAAAGTATCCATTCTACGTCTTTACTTAAAATGAAAAAGTAGAGCTTCTGATAATTCTGTACACTTTGCTGTCATGCCAGTAAATAAAAGAAATATCAGTATCGCGATATAACGTGAAATAATCTCATAAAAAGGTTAAATTTATCACGTAAAAACATGATTATTATCACGTTATAATGGTAAAAGTATCTATCATGTAAAAATGTGAACATTGTCTCACAAAAACAGGGAAATTATCACGTAAAATGTGACAATTATGACGATACTGAATGTTTTCTGGCATAACAGCAAAAAAACATGGAAATAAAAAAACTTAACTCAATCAAAAATCCTTCATCCAGTAAAGTTACGAGCCTGTTTTGAAAATGTAATAAAGTGCAAACATTTGTGTTATAAGTAAGCGAGTAAAGGTTGTAGGAAAAGTAAATACTCAAGTAGAGTACAGGTACCTGAAAACTCAGTAGTCAAGTACTTGTACTTTGTTACTTCCCCCCTCTGCCCATGACTCCTCTGCTATTCGTGAGAGTTGGGTGTAATTTCAGCCCCCCCCTAACTGGCAGCAGCGTTTCGGGGGGTTCTGGCAGGATACGACCTCCTCAGGAGGAGCCTGTCAATCACTCAGTGTCAGCCTTCCTCTCCTGCGTTTATGTCTTTGCTCTGTCTTCCACAGCATGAGGTCACTGTTCCTGCTCAGGTCGTGACCCCTCTGCTCTGAGGTAAACAAAATAAAGTCTTCCTAATGTAGTTTGAGTGCAACAGATTATAAGATTGTACTCAGCCAGGTGAGAGGGGGGCGGGAGACCCGGTGGGCTCAATTTCACAAAGGTCCATTCTGCTGGACCCGGCAACAGAAGATGTGAATGTGAATAAAAGCAAACAAAGTTCAAGCTTCAACAATCCTCCCTCTCTAAGCCAACAAAAGTTGGCTTAGAGAGGGAATTCTTTAAGCCAACAAAAGTCCAAAGTCTGCCCCAATGCCGTCACACAAACTACTCACCACTGCAAACAAAAGGTCCTACGGCGAACCTCTAACCTGTAGTCCCTCAGCTGGTCTACAGGTTCTGCCTTCTCACAACCCCTCCAACCTCTGGTTCCTGTCAAACCCAGACCAGGTCTGTCCTCTGAGGAGCCCTGGTCCCTCTGTTGCTATTTCTGCAGTGCCTGTTGAGGACGGAGGGTGGACACAGGCAGGGGCGAACCTAGATCTTTGGGGGTCCCAGTCAAAGAAGCCCATTGCCCCCTTAATAAACATTCATTATCATTTTGAATTTGAATCTAAATGTCAACTTGGCACATGACAAATGGGTAGCTAGTAAAAATGTTTAGTTTGCTGGATAAACCTGATAAACAGTCCAAATAATAGATGTAACATTAAATGGGTGTTGAATAATTGTCCATTTCTCATCCTTTGAAATAAAACCGACTGATCAGCTGGTTGTCTGACACCTCAGCATCCTTCTCCCCTCCACATTCTCCTCATTGGTTTCTTCAGTCTCAGCTGACGTTTGTTCATTCCTCTCACCCACCTTGCCTCCCCCTCTAATACCCCCCCCCCCCCCCCCCCCCTCCATCTCCAAAGCTCCTTCCTCCAGCTGACATGACCCCTCCTCCAGCACTAGAGCGGACCTCTGAGCCTCTGCCTGAGTGAAGCCTCAGCTCTGGCAGTGGATTCTAACCCAGTTTGTCATGCACTCTCTCTCCCTCTCTCTCTCTCTCTCTCTCTTTCAGCCACACAGACTCTGATGCAGCACTGCAGACCCTCAGCACACTCCCTTCTCTCTCTGTACCTGCTGCCGTGAGATCCCGATGCAGCTCCCCATCTTGTATTCCATGTCCTCCTCTGGTGAAGTGACTCTGGCACTACAGGGCTTGCACAGCACCTTCTTGCAGAACTGCATCGTTGTCAGTCGGAACCAGCATCACCAGAGCAGGCCGATGTGGGCTGGAGCAGCAGAGCGTTTGCACGACTCTGTCAGGATGAGTGTGAACCTCAGTGACGAATAGATGCTCTGCTCTGCCTGTCACATACATTCAAGCCATTGTTATATAAAATCTCCACTGCGTAAGGAATCCGGCCCGATCAGATGAGTGTGAAAAAGGGAGCTCCTCTCTCCAGCCTGGTGTGCAGCTTTGCTCACATCACTGCATGGAGGAGCAGCGCTGCTCTGGAGGGAAGAGACGCTCCAGCAGAGAGAGAGCAGAAGAGATGGGAGGCAGCAGAGGGGGAGCCTGTCGCTTTAAAAGACCCGGGCGATAGTAAGGATGATGCTGCTGCTTCATCATGATGGGGACGAATGAGGATAGCTCTGCACACGTCCAACCAAATCTGTTCATAGTGAAGGTAACTGACCCAAAACAGATCAGAGGAGATTTAGCAACGAAAACAGAAACCAGAGGAGGGTCTTCATCGAAGTGAAAATAGAACAATGGAGACTACATGAAGAAGAAATAGCCTTGAACACTGAGGACCCCCTGTAATGGGTTCATTTCATTAAAAGGAAGACATTAAATATTAATTGGATTATTGTTAACTACATATTTAAAAATGTTTAAGATCTTTAAAACATTAAAAAAATTCTTGACATCAAGAAGCCAGTAGTGGTTTTGAGTCGTGGCCCAGAAACCCTTAAATGTAACCAATGAAATGAAATGAGGGGTTCAAAATAAAGACATACATAAGTAAATCATGAATATGTGTGTGTGTGTGTGTGTGTGGAGAGCTTTGAGGAAACATTGGGCCTTGTTCACCCACCACTCCAACGAGGACATGTCTCAACTAAAACCCCACTCACGCAGTTTTTACCAAGATTCTGTGTTTTCTTCAGGTTTATGGTTGTATAATATAGAGTTTTCTTTCCATTTAGAATCGTTTTTAATAATAAAAATTACCAAGCATTATGGCATTTTAAAATAAATGAACTCTATACAACAAACTTTCTGTTCAAGTTCCACAGCGAGTAACTGATTGGTTGTAAATAAAGGAGTTAAAGACTCTCATACTTCCTCTTAATTTTTATTCTCCACTATTTCTGTGGTGGTCCTGTCCAGTAGTTTGATGCCCTTTTACGGTCATTGGCGGGGCGTTAACCTACATAATTAGCATAACAGACATGAGGTTCCCAGGTTTAAAAGCATTAAAAACATCTATTTCAATGACGTTGGTCCACACATCTTAAAGTCTTAAAGCCTTCATCGTCCTTTACAGCAAAGACCTTCAAGGAGTTCAAATATCATTTATGAATCAATGTCAATCCCAGAATATTACTGAGACAGAATAAGGAATAAACGCTGCCGTGTGTTTATCTGCTGTTTACACACACCGTTAAAGAAATGAAGGAACAAAAGATTATTTTGGTTCTTTTATTACACAAAGTTTTAAAAACATTTAAAAAATATTAAAACTAAATAACGTAACGGTTTCACATACGATCCAATCTGGGAAGAAATTGATTAAATGTTGCTCTGTTATGTACAATTTTAAGAAAAAAATGAGACGCCTAAAAACAATGTTTATATCCCGCTGAGAGAAGGCGTGGGGGTCGGTCACTGGCTCGGCGCGCTCGGAGGCGGGATCATCGTGTCTCTGATGTCGAAGGCCTCTATGAGATCCTGGGAAAGAAAACAGGGTTAACAACGAGATCAGAGCCAAGGACTGGGGTCTTTATAGAGAAGGGGTGGACCGCTGGAGGTGGGCTGACCTTCCATATCTTGGGGCTGAAGGAGACGATGCACTGCTTACGGCTGGACATCCCTGCTGCCTCCACCTCCTTCTCCTCTACGAGCGCTGAGACACAAACACACCGCCTCATTAATCCCCATCATCCCTCACAATAACACCAGCTAATGTTGCGTCTTCTCACCTATACAGGGCAGTTTGGCATCATCCAGGTACATCTTCACCAGGCCATCCTGAAACACAAACAGCGCTGTAAAGCCCGCCAGCAGTCACCAGAACCGAGACTGAAACCCACCTTAGAACGGACGGCTCACCCTGATCAGAAAGGAGGTGTGGAAAATGTTCTCAACTGTCCGGGGAAAGGAGTTTGGGTCGATGACAAACTCGTAGTAGGATATTGGGGATGTGGCTGTGATAAAAACAGAGAAGTGTGAGCCACTCATAAACACACAATCATCAGAAGATGAGGTCCAGTTAAACTCACGATCATCTTTGTAGTAAGACTCCAGGCATCCCAGGATCCTCTCCGCCTCTTTTTCCGTCGCCTCTTGATGGGAGTCTTCCATTTTCTTCAGCTGACAGGAAACATTAGTGTGATGTAATAAGTTTCTCCATCGGACCATGAGGGTTTAGGACGTCACACAACAACCAACAATCAGGCATCAGAGTCCAAGGAGACACCTCAAAATCGTCTCCACATGGAAAACCCAAAGAACTTGGCGAGCAGAAAGATAAAGAAGCCCAACCACGTTGCATTAGTACTTTACATGTATGTAAGAACGTTTAGTTTGCTCCAGAAAAGGTATCTGGGTTGAATCTAAATCAACTGGACTTCTGTTTAGGCTTGAAGACGTTTCTCCTCTCCTCCAGGACGTTCCTTCGGTTCTGAGTGACTGGTGGGGAGTCAGTGGCTTTATACTTCCAGTAGGTGTGGCTACATGGAGAATGTTGGCAGTGCATCACTAATGAGGGGGGAGGGTCTGTGTTGTCAGGAGTCGTTGGGGACAGAGGGGTCTTGATCATCTGCTGGGTATCAGGTGAGTCCTTAGATCACGTGACTCCAGGTGTGGACAAAGGTGAATCCGTCTGAGGGAAGGATGTTAAAACTGCATTGTATGTGGGTGATAGGTGGCGACGAAGACCCCCGGCCCTCTTCAGAGAGGGCCGCTCCAGTTTCATGTAGATGGCTTCCTTAACTCCTCTCTCAAACCATCTGTCCTTAAAACAGGGTCCCCAGTCCTTAAGATGTAGGTGAGCTGCCGTGTCCTCTCCAGATGAACTGGCTCTACGGTGCTGGACCATGTTCTCGTTCTGGTTCTGTCTACAGGTCAGTGAATCCACGTTACATTGAACTGTGTAAACCACGTTGCTCGGTTTGGGTCAGGGTGTCTTAAGGGACTGAGACTAGAAATGAACCGGGATCTTATGTTTTCAGAACCTCCAGCCTCATTCGGTTTGATGGTATGGAGCCGGTCTTTCTCATCCTCTGAAGTTCTTCTTCCTGGGTTTCTTCACAGACGTGTCGGGATATCGACTGGTTTTCAGTGCCTTCTTGATATGTGCGTGTTCCTTCTATTTTCCCTCTGCCTTCATGGGCATGTTATCGGCCCAGTGGTGTAGGGTTCCGGTCTCAGCCCGGTGGTGTAAGGTTCTGATAATTCACAGCTTGTTTTCCAGTGGGTGGTGGGAATGGAACAGCAGGTTCTGGTCTGTGTGTAGGTTTGAGTTAAACTTCAACATTGAGTCTATCGTCCCCCTCTACACGTACATCACAGTCCAGAAAGGGCAACGAACCCTCTTTGATATCCTCCATACCTCCATAAATACAAGGTGTGGTACCCCCAGGATAAAGCCCGTAGAACACTGGGCGGTCCAGGACCGTTCTCCTTTTACAACTTTTGTAAACAGTCTATGACCTTTTTCTTGTGGATGTTGGTCAGATCCTCTTTAAGTTCCTCGTAGGTGGAACTGTAGCCAAGAAGGGGAGCTTCAGAATAGATTAAAGATGAAAGGAGCTTTATTGTCGATTCTGCAGTAATACAACAGACACACAGAGAACCGTGTCTTTCTGACAGAACCAAAGAGAAAAAGTATGAAAGAGCTTCAAGCCCTGTGCAAAGTATACGAGTAAACCAGCAGCTAGCACACAGACAACGATCATCGTGGGACGTAGTTATGGGAGTTCTGTAACCTCAAACAACAACTTTTTGGAATTAGGTCAGCAAAGTTTCCCACTGGAGAGAGAAAGTTGATAAAACAAAGTGGGAGGCATCAGAGAACATGGACAAAATCAAACACCTAGACCTATTATTCTTTTCAAACATGGCGGGGATGACAGAGGTAGATGTGACACATTGGCTCTCCAAGGAGGGAAAAAAAATCTACCTGAGTCGGCATTATCCTTTTGGCTTCCTTGGTCGGCGCCTTCCTTTGCCGTTCAATCCGAGGCTTTGGAGGAGGCGGCTCTGCGTGGAACGAGCCCAACCTGCTCAAAGGAACATTAGGAATGAAAAACACTACTGAGGGGAAACAGGGAACAATACAACAACTCAGTGAATCATATTAACTGATGATTAACTGAAACATCTCGCCATTAGCATTGAGGAGATGAACCCGAACCGGCCGTTCCGAGACTGATCGTTCAGTCATCCATCATCTGACTTTAAGCCTCCCGGCGCCGTTCAATCGGTGCACCTCCATCAAAGACGCTTACCTGGTTTGATTTTTAAAATAGTGACATAACGCGCACTGAGGCACTCACATGTAGTGGAAGGAGGGCGCCGTCCTGAAACAGCTCTCGGCTCGACTGGCCAGTCTGTGCCAGGCGTCCTGCGGCAGGTAGCCACCAACCATATGTCCATTCTGCTGCTCGTCATCGCTGTCTTCCAGTCGGTTAAGACCCATGAAGGACAACTGTCAGAGGAGCAGAGACATCGCCATGTGACAACGGTAATGAAAACGGCCATTCCAAGAGTTTATGGCGTTTCTCTCTGAGCGTTTCCTCTCATACGTCCAGTTTAAATGAAATGATGATAAGTTCTAATAAACAGCTGAGAGGAAAGAGGAAACAGCAGACCGACGCTCAATGCTGTTATAACCGTTAACAAAACACTGTTTTGAGAAAAAGCTACATCGTTCAACATTTAAAACTGGAAGCAAAGTTATTCCTCGGCCGAATCAAGGTTTATTGGAAAACATTATATTTATCAGCTGTTTGTAATAACATTAGTAAAGAAGAGCAGTTACCGATTTCAGGCTTTTTTCCCACGCTTAACACAAACTACTGGTTTAACAACTACCTCAGTCCCAGAATGATCGAACCCCTGGAGTAACAGCCGGAATAAGAGCAGATTTTTCACAATCAAATGTTGTTAAAACACAGAGCCAACCGTACTTTAGAGGACTTCATGCTGGAAGTCAAAGACGTAAATATTTAAATCCCTGATGACCTAAAAGCATAAGACAAGCTGCTTCACTTCCTCAGGTCCGTCCTGATAAGCCACAGATGTTGGGATGTTCTGTGGAATAATGAAAATAAAACTTTTAAGGCCTATGGATCAGCAGAAGACTATGACCCACAGTGGAGAATGGCGGTGGCTCTGTGATGCTCCGGAGCTGCTTTCCTTCCTCAGATCCCAAACAGACCTCAAAGTCCACCAAGGCTTGGTTTCAGAGGAAGTTGTCATGGTAACAAGACTTGAGTCTTTGGGGGGGTATTTAAAGATTCTACACTGGTTTTAAATGAGAATTGCTCAGCATATTATCCTGCCAAAGAAAGGAACTTAAAGAAACTGAAATCAGACGGGACGACAGATGGAGGGACATGAAGACATACAAGTCTTATAAAATCAAGACTCATTCAAATAGACACTCCTGTCAGCCTCTTTTTTATCCCACAGAGTATGAAAGAATGGGGTAACGTTTCATAAAGCCATGGCTCGTGTTAAGACTGCACCATATTTAATATATTAGGACACAGTTGTTGTTTTTTACACGAAGGAATAATATTTTGAACACTTCATGTTTGCAGTTAGAATGAGAAAAGCCCATAAACTCACTCACAAGGTGCTCAGCGTAAGTACTGGGATCAAAGTCACTGCCTTCAGCAAACATTTGGGTGGCTTTCTCCTTCCCCAGTTCTGTGGCTACAACGAGGAGCTGGGCGTCCATCGCTGCTTCTCTTGCCTCTTTGACTGTAAAGGAGTGAAATGAAGCTTACCCAACCATTGAGGTTGTCAAACAGGTGCTGGAAGAACACTGCAAGTTTATGTGAACTCTTCATACATTTGAACTCAGCTAAGACACAAAGACAAAATTCCATACACCTTCAAAGTTTGGTATTGGGAGATCATAGGGTAGCTGGTTTGAACCCCCGCAGGTCTGCATGCCGTAGGGACCTTGAGCAAGAACCTGAACCCAATATGCTCCCAAGGCGTTTCAAAGGGGCCACCCACCCACCGCTCCTCAGGGATGGGTCAAATGCAGAGAAATAATTCCACTATATTGTACTGTGTAGGCTGTATGTGATCAATAAAGGATATATTATATGTTATTATTATCCATCTGTGCCCATCGCACAGATAATAACAGGCGATGGACGTCAAACACATAAGAATAAACAAACAAGACACGTCTGCCTGAAACCCGAACACAGAGAAAGGTCGGGACGTCATAGTTTTACCTATTTACGTCAGAACAGTGAACCTGCAGCACTGGCGTGATGATGTCACGCTGAATAAACTTTTCGCTCTGATTGCAGTAAAAAGAAGTAGAGACAAGGTTCCCGATCCTTTAAATGAATATTATTAGTTAGGTTTGTATTAAAAAACAATAGAAATGTAACACTAAGCAGGGCCACTTTTCCTCTCATGCATTTCACAGCCTGTATTTTCTGTATTTTTTTTTTTTACATAAGTAACTGTACTTTATATTTGATAGTAAAGACAGTGTGTATTTTTGCCATTGTATGACATTTTACTTATTACACTTACCATCTTTAAAAATTTTGTTGGCCTCTTCCAAGACTTCGGTCAGTTTGTTGTTGGACAGGCTCACCATGTCCTCCCTGTTCTCTGTAAACACGAGGAGGGAAGGCTTTGACTATTTGTCAACAAATGGACAACACGGGCAGTACACGCCTCTTCCGGTTTGATACTCACGTTGCACCGAGTTGATGAGTTCTCTGTACTTGCTCCGTATCTCTCTCCTGAGTCGCGGATCACTGTCATCGTTTTGTAGTTCACTTGAACCGAAGGCGCTGTCTCCGTTTTCCCCGTTACCCCGCGGCTCGTCTCCTTTCCTCCGGCCGGCGGAGCCATTCTGCCGGGCATGCGCCGCGTCACTGCCGTCTCTGGCTCCCTTCATCTTCAGTCAAGCAGCTGTACGCTGGTACCGAAACACGTAGACGCAAGGCAGGTCCAATAACGGGATAGGTTTCCGTTTGAGAATGTTTTTGCAAGCCAACTATCCTCTGATGACAAATATTGAAGAAAGAGTCGTGGAGGATCTGGTTGGATTTGGTTTAAGCTGGCAACATTTAACCGTGACTGCAACATCCGTTAGAAATATCTAGATGGCAGTCCGCCGCTACGACTACTCTCAAAGTAGTTTCGTTGGAAGGAAGGGTTCCACATTAGTTTCTTTTAACACTAGTGTGATATGTTCTGTTCTAAACTTCCCTAATAAAGGCGCATTGATTAAACGTCACTACAGATTGGCTAACATACATTTAACAAATACCCTGAAACAGATAAAGTATGTTCAGAACTCAGACCCATGTCGACTAACTTGTCTTACCCTGAGAAAATGTCTGTCTACAAATAAAAAATAATGAACTACTGACCAGATAAAATCTCGTTTCAGTAGCTTTTTTTTTTATCGCGTGCTAGCTACTCGAAAGAAACAAGCGATCAGAAACTGTTTTAGCCAACTAGCTGAGCGGCTAGACGTTCACCCTTAGGGAAACAATATCAACAGTAACGCGTTTCAAGCTGTGGTTGAATTTAAACGAGACTTGTTTAATTTATTGAGATAAAAACTTCAGCAAACCTGTGTAGCAAACATAACCCGCGCCAGGAAGAGAATTTGCAAATTATGAGAAGGAGACGCCCCATGCCCCGCCCTCTCTGAGTCTTTTTCTTCTTCTTCCTCTTGGTTTTTGTTGGCAGTTAGCAACGGCTGACAGATTCCTAACCGCCACCTACCGGACAGACGTTTGGAGCAGTAGATGTATATAGGGAGAACGAAGAAGAAGAAAAAAGAGCGCGCGCCTGTTGGGGTTGGCAGGCAACTTTGTCGGCCTCTGATTGGCTGGGCTAGTCGATGACGAGACTTGCGTAGCCATTCGCTGAAATAACTTCTACTGCGTGATGACGTCACTTTTCTGTCAAATGACGGTGAAGTCAGAAACCCAAAGCGGAGTTGCGATTGGAATGATACATACATTACCAAAGGAAATGAACATTAATATTTATCAAGTTTTTTCTGTCCCAAAGAACACACACACGCACCTTATGGAAAGTTTACTTTTGTCCACATTTCTACAAAAAGGGTGCTCGAAACAAAATACTAAATTGATTGATATTACACATAAAGCAACATAAAGGCAATATAAAAAGCATTTCGATTGTGGAGCTCACACTATTCTGTCCACTAAAAATTATTAATGAAATAAGAAAAATGTCTGTGTTGTATTTCAGAAATATTTAGCCTGAATATGGATGTAAATATAACCTACTCGTGGTCCAAAATCAACGTAAGCATTTATTTATCCTTTAACTTATTTACCTATGTTTCAAATAAAAAATATCAACATTTCAGATTTGGGCTGCACACGTGTGACGAACATGATAATGACCACAAGAGGAGCACGTCAGCAAAAGGATGGGAACCCATGGCAGCCGCATGATGACTTACCAAGAGATGGCGCCATTCGTTCGCTTGTAGTCACGGCAACAAGAAGCGTCGCCCTGTCTCTTCCAGCTGACCCACACGGGACAGCTGATGTGGGTTTACTTTAAAGTGGCGTGTCATTTTCGTTACAATCATTGAAGCGTGTGCCAGAACATTCAAATTTTCCAAATGTATTTTATTGCTTAATAATTCTAACTTACAACAAACGCTTTGAATTCATCTATATATTTTTTTATCTCTTTATCTTTTGCCGAACTTTTCCCTTGAAGGTGTTTTTTCATCGATGTCCGTGTTTATTTCACTGCACTGTTAAACTAATTTATTGTTTTACTCATTGTAATATTTTAACACGCAGCTTTTATTGGTAAACTGAAGATGCTAAATTTTATTCCTTTGCAAATGCAAAAATATGTTCACCAAAGTGTTCGGATTACTGTGCTGTTCTTTATTGGAGTTATTTTCGTAGATGTGTCTGACTAAAGCTGTTTTAAATGTTCAGAGGAAGCATTTTGAAGCGTGTGTTTCTGTGTTACAGCTGATCTGCAGAGAAGAGGGAATAAACTGCGTGGAAAGCCGCGCGCTAATCCCCCCACGACCTCTGTGCGCTGCTTTGCTGCGACTGTGCAGGAAACAGCGGCGATTCTGAGAATTCCAAGTACCATCTAAGGAATAGAGTGTGTCTGTCGCTTCATCATGGGGGAGCTGAGGTCCACGCTCCCCCGGCTCCACTTGGACCTGAACAACTTTGACTCGGTCGACGCGCAGAGGAGTCGCTTCGTCCTGACGAGCCCGCGCTCCCTGCAGTCCTGCGCGCGACTCGGCGTCAAACCGGTGGAACTTCTGATCAAATCTCTGAAGGAGCTGAGTGCGGAGCAGAGACACGTCCCCTCGGAGGTGGTGAGAGTGATGCATGAATCATATGAGACGGAGAGAAAGAAGCGTCTTCAGATGTGTCGGGAGGAGAGGGGGAGGATTATCCAGGAGGCAGGGAGCAGGTGGTCAGGCCCCACCAGTGGAGCGTCCGGCCTGCAGGAGGTGCCTGAGACCAAAGGGAAAGAGTATTCAAGGGAGGTTTCATATGCAGACCTGTGCTTTAAGGAGAAGCCTGTCAGCAGGTTCTCCTGTTCCACTGCCTGTAACAGGCAGCCGGGCAGGAGAACCGGGTGCAGCTTCAGCCTAGGAGACCTCAGATGCTCCCCGGCCACGGAGATGAAACTGGAGGAGCTCACCAAGGACATCAATAAGAAGATGTGTGTCACAGTGTCAGAGAGAGACTGCAAGATCGCAGCCCTCATGCTGGTCAAGCATGAGGAGAAGCAGGAGTCCATGAGGCTCTGTCAGCAAGAGGAACTGAAGCGACAGGAGGCGCGCAGGCATGAGGAGGCCCAACAGGCTCAGGCAGAGAATGAAAGGAGGAGGAAATTGAAGAAGAACATGCAACACTGGCATGAAATGCTGAGGGCTCGCAGGAGGCTCAAAGAGGAGTGGGAGGAAGGGAAAGTGAGGCAGCTTGAGAAGGAGGTGCTGATGCAAGAGGACAGATGGAGGAGGCTGAAAGAAGAGGTGGAGGCACAACGGAGAGAGAAGATAGAGTCTGCCCAGAAGGAGGCAGGATGGCGTAAACGCTGTCAGGAGGAGTTGCTGAGGAAGAAAGAGGAGGTGGAGAGAGGAAGACGAGAGAAGGAGAGACAGGTGGCAGCGGAGAGGGAGCACAGAGCCCGGAGGAGTAAAGTGTCGCAGGAGCAGAAGAAGAAGAAAAGGCTGGAGATGGGGAATCATCAGGAGCTACTACGACATGTTCTTCTGAAAAAGCATAAGGAGCAGCAGCAGGAGGAGGAGGAGGCACAAAGGAAGAGCACACTTGAGAATAGGCTCCAACTCTCCTGTGTGAAACAAGCCCAGAATGTGGAGGCGCGACTGAGGGAGCAGCAGGACCGGGCCGCCCGGGACCAGGAACAGACTCAGAGGGCACAACTGAGGGCTGGGCTGCAGGAGGTCCAGCAGCTCAAACACAAGCAGATCCTGGTCCAGCTGAGCCAGCGGCGCCGGGACAGAGCCGCCCTGCATGTCTCGGCCCAGCAGCTGACCAGATCTCTGCAGACACTAGAACACAACACACACAGGCTGCTCCGCCACCGGACGCTGAGGGAGGGGCTACAGAGAGAGGAGGAGGCCATGAGGATCTTCAGAGAGGGCCGCATCTCCATGAAGGAGTGGAGGAGGGAGAGGCTGAGGAGACACCGGGAGCAGATACAGGAGGAGGCCTTCCGGCGGGCTCGGGCCTCCTTCCACATGAGGGAGAGAGTGAGACAGCAGACGCACAGGAGAACCTTTGATCAGATGGTTCTGGAGGCTCAGCTGGTTGCTTCCATGAGCTGCATGAAAGTATGAAACTCACCGGACCCACCCGGATCTGAGGAGTGGGTCAGAGCCCTCCTGCGTGATATCAGGCCTCACAAGAACGTGATGGACCAGAACTGCTGGTGAGTGGTTCTGAACCCTTTAGTGTCCTCACCAAGACAGAAAAGGTGTGGGAAAAATGATTTCTTTTCACATTTCACTTCTTTTATTGATTTGATATCTTAGACACTTTAGATTTACCAGACAATGATGTTTATAAACAGTAAAAGACAATCAGGCTTATAAAATCATTTCTTGATGAAAGTTTTCTACTTCATGGACAATAAAGCGTTTTGGTTTTCTGAAAACTCTTTGACTTTATTTGGTATCAAGTGACTTGATTCTGTTCAGTAAATCCTCGCAGGCTGTGATAGGGCCAAAATTATGGAATAGAACTTTCTGACACTGGTGTTTGTGTTGGGATTAAACGCTTTATGGTGAAAACTTAAGTATATAAATGATTCTGCACTGGATTGTTTAATGGGAATGATTTTTGTACTTTAACACATTTTTGTGTTCATTTATTCCTAAATTATGCCGGACTTTAAAAACAACATTTAATGTAAAACAAAGGAAACCTGAATAAACCCCAAATCCAAGCTGTACTACCAAACCGAGGCTCCAGATTATTGATGCTGATCTTCTCTGGTCCTCTTACTCTCATTTGGTGATTATGGTTACACACTGTTAGGCGTCCAGCAGCTTCTGGCGGCCCTACGTGTGTGTGTGTGTGTGTGTGTGTGTGTGTGTGTGTGTGTGTGTGTGTGTGTGGCCGAGGTTGTCTGCTCAACTGTGTGATTTGATCCTTTCAAACTTTAACTTTAAAGCGCCGTCATCTCTCTGTTCTCATTGTTTATTCTGGAACAGCGTCTGATTAAAATGGATTAATCAGTAGTCAGATCATAATCAGAAGTTCGTGGTCCGTAGGTCTCAGTGGAGGAAGCTCAGTCAAATGATACTATGACCCTTGTTGGAGATACAGATGCTCCTCACATCTGAGGCTTTGTCAGGTAGAAACTAAAAAACAAATGATACGATTACACATAAATGTCACTTCCTGTCTCAAATCCTGGACCTGTTTCCTTGCTGAACACAATGTCTTATTCTCCCATTGTCTGCTTATCGGACATTATCAGATCATTTGATTGTTCGTGTGAAATATGCGGGTTCTGGGGTTTCTCCCGTTACTAGGACGTGTCCTCAGAAGCAGTGAAAGGAGCTGGAGACGACTTTCTGAATCCAAACCCCTTTTGTCCATCTGAGAATGGAGGCTCTCTTCACTGAGGACAGAATATGAATCATCAGGTTCCCCACACACACCTGAACGCTCTACTACACACGGACCACAGCTCCAAGTCGTCACTGCTCCGTACAGGTAACTACACACCTGAGCTCCCTCTGGTGGGCGTGGCCCCACACCTTCCACACCCGGCCGGCGTTTCTCTCTCAGTCGTCATGCAGCCACAGAGCTAGAACCACCGGCACCCCGATCCCGATGACGAGGGTAAGGCTCTCCAGGAGCCCCAGGTGTCGGTGCTCTTTGGTCTCGGCTCCATCGAGCTGCTGGACATCAGAGGGGTGTCGGGGCGACCTGCTGACCTCTGGGAGAACGTGCACCGTGGCCACGTAGAGGAAAGTCCCGGCCGAGAAGAGCATTCCCACCCCTGTGGCTCTGAGCTGGCTCTGAGATGAACCACCAGACTGCAGACACAAACACCTCCAGTTACATGACACCCAACCAGCAGCTGAAAGCTCTTCTACACAGATGGAGAGAAGGCGGGATGTCTTACCGCGTGTAATATGAAGTACGTAGCGATGGCGAGTGTAGGCGCTGCGGCCGAGAACGCCAGCAAATGTCCCTGGATGAACTTCTTCTCCAGACCTGCGTGCATCAGAAAGGAGACCAATCCGAAGGCTGCAGGCGCCTACAGGAAGCAGGAAGAGTCTGTTTATCTTACAGTTCCCTTGTGTTAGGGAGCAGCTCACGTGACGCTCAGGTGAAACTCACCTTGTGTAGAATCACAGCCAGAAACACAATCACCTGCACCGACACCTGACCTGTGGCGCCGGCCGCGCCCAGAGCGAATCCATCCGCTTCAGGCAAAAGATAAAGACATGAGTGATCAGAGAAATCTGCTTCTGTCGACGCGTCTGTGTCTTTTCTCTACACGACATCAACTAACAGATGGAAGACGACGGATGCTTCCGCCAGGCTCAAGAGGAACCGCCAGACAAAACAAGCGAGGAACAGCCGGGATCCTTCGCCGCCACAGAAGCTTCTTCATCAAAGACAGACAGAAGCCCTCATTCTCACAGAACCCATGACGTCACAGAACCCATGATGTCACAGAACCCATGATGTCACAGAACCCATGATTTCACAGAACCCATGATGTCACAGAACCCATGACGTCACAGAACCCATGATGTCACAGAACCCATGATGTCACAGAACCCTCTAACTGACTTGGATGTTTAACAGCATTTCACAGTAAAAGTCTGCTCCATAGTTTGTCCTAATAAAACACACAGCAAACAAAGATTCTTGTCTCAGATCTTTTAACGTTCTTATGCATAAAAGACTCGAGTTTTCACAATAACTGAACAGAATCTTTCTCCACCTCACAGAACAGCATTCAAACAGAACCCAGGCAGCGGGGCTCATCTAAGGAGCAAACTGGGGTTTTCCTGCTCAAGACCACTTTGAGACTTCAGGAGTCGGGGATCGAACCCCTGACCTCATTTATCCATCTATCAATCATCCATCTATCATTTATCCATCTATCAATAAATCATCCATCTATCAATCATCCATCTATCATTTATCCATCTATCAATCAATCATCCATTTATCCATCTATCAATCATCCATCTATCAATCATCCATCTATCATTTATCCATCTATCAATCAATCATCCATTTATCCATCTATCAATCATCCATCTATCAATCATCCATTTATCCATCTATCAATCATCCATCTATCAATCATCCATCTATCATTTATCCATCTATCAATAAATCATCCATCTATCAATCATCCATCTATCAATCATCCATCTATCAATCAATCATCCATCTATCATTTATCCATCTATCTATCAATCATCCATCTATCAATCATCCATCTATCAATCATCCATCTATCAATCATCCATCTATCAACCATCCATCTATCCATCCGTCCATCTAAAGCATGACGTTTTGTTTTATCTATAAGAGATTCCAATCTTCCACATAAAGATATGTATGTGGGGGAAAGAGTTTTGAAGTATTTGACTGTAAGGGATTCACACTTCCTTAAGAAAGGATTGTGCCTTAAACTGTAAAAGTATAAGCCGACTGAAGGTTCCGGGTGTGAAGCACACACCTTAACCGGACTTCTTTTCTGGTGGGGATCCTAAAGGCGTGAGGCAAACAGCGGAGGAACCACATGAGGAGAACCGGTTCCTGGAGATGATCTTTCTTAAACTCTCGGTTCTCTTTTAACAACATTGTTTATTTCAGGCAAACAGTTTGAATGAATAAACACAAACGATTAAGCTGAGTCAATACCTGCAGCATGAATAACCAGACCCAAGGTGGCTGTGATGCCCACGCTGCTGCTCCGCCCTGAAATCACACACATGTTGTTGTGAGAGAAGAGATGCATGAAGGGATCATTCCACAGAGTGACGCCGTTAACTCGCCTCGCATGGAGAAGTAACTTCCTGCCTGATCCACCACAAACATGAGGATGAATCCCAAAGTCAGAGCCATGCCGATGAAGAACTTCGCAGGTGGGTCTCTGTCTGTGGAAGTTGCATTTTTATTCTCAGTGGGATTCGGGTCAGATGACAGATCAGAGGAAGAGGAAGCTGCAGAGCGAAGATGAAGGACAGGAAGAGCTTTCGATCGGATCCGCATTAAAATAAATTGATTAAAAGGTCTCCCTGCTCACTCTCCAGTGTATCCATGGAAACACACCCCCCTACCTGAAAGGACTACTCCCCCCAACAACCTCAACACCTCCCCCCTACCCACTCCTACCGCCTCCTCCTTCCCCGGACTAAGTTCAGCACCATGGGTGATCGGGCTTTCTGTTCTGCTGCCCCTCGTCTGTGGAATGCCCTCCCTGACCATCTCAGGGCTCCACAGACGACTGAAACAGTTAAAAAAGGACTTAAAACTTTCCTTTTTAGCAGAACCTATAACCTTAATTAACATTGCTGCTTTTTTTATATAATTATTATTATATTTTTTATTGATGCTTTTATCTGATTTTACCTTGTAGCACTTTGAGATTTGATCCAAATGTAAAGTGCCTTATAATAAAATGTTTTACTATAATTTAAGAAAGATGAAGTCGGTGTGACACAACCGAGGCTGAAACCTTCATCAGGAGCTTCATCAGGAACTGACTCTGGGGAGGAGGGGGTGTGTTGTGATGAAACCCAAAGGTAAAGGGGGCTCACCACTCTTCGACTCCTCCAGCAGACCCACTCCCTCCGGGATGACTATGGCCAGTGCGGTACCGCACAGAAGTCCGGCCCCCAGGATCGAGACGAACTGCAGGCTTTTCTGTGAATCACAACAATATCAGTTTTATGGAACGAAAGAAAGTCGAACTCCTGTCAGATGATCGTCAGACCCTCAGGCTGCGCTGACGGTCATTCCTGCCTGAGTAACGTGATCTGCGCGCGGGAATAACGGCGCAGCGGATGAACTTCTGACGCCTTTATTCGGTAACAGGCGACTCGTGAGTGAGTAGTTTAAAGACGGCTGGGAAAATGTAACATTCCTACTTCAAAAGACCTGAAAAGCAGTAAAAGCTCACCGCGGAGAGAGTGAATAGCAGTGGGATGAATCCGAGGAAGAAAGTTCCCACAAACATCGCCACAGAAACCAGCGTGACCGTCACCCCGCCGTCCATGACGCCCTCCTCTCCCGCAGCTACATTATACCGTCAGATGCCGCGGAGAGGAAAGTCTGCCCTCACGTCTCCTCCTGGTCGGGCTGGTTGTCTGAGGAGGTGTCATTCCGCCTTCCACGTAGATCCTCGGCCTCCCTGCTCTCCGACACGCAGCAGGACTTCCCTCTAGATCAGCAGCACCCAGTGTCTGCGCCGAGAACTGCACTCCACCCGACCAGAGCCGGCCCAATGCACGAGCTGGGCAGGGGCCCCTGTGGCCACCCGGAGACCCAAAGAGCAGTGAGATGTCCCACAACAGCGTTACAGTACAGTACTGTTTTTACTGTGTGAACCTGGACTGTTTGACTGTATGAACCTGGACTGTTTGACTGTATGAACCTGGACTGTTTCACTGTATGAACCTGGACTGTTTCACTGAATGAACCTGGACTGTTTGACTGTATGAACCTGGACTGTTTCACTGTATGAACCTGGACTGTTTGTCTGTATGAACCTGGACTGTTTCACTGAATGAACCTGGACTGTTTGTCTGTATGAACCTGGACTGTTTCACTGAATGAACCTGGACTGTTTGACTGTATGAACCTGGACTGTTTCACTGTATGAACCTGGACTGTTTGTCTGAATGAACCTGGACTGTTTGTCTGTATGAACCTGGACTGTTTCACTGTATGAACCTGGACTGTTTCACTGAATGAACCTGGACTGTTTGTCTGAATGAACCTGGACTGTTTGTCTGTATGAACCTGGACTGTTTGTCTGAATGAACCTGGACTGTTTGTCTGTATGAACCTGGACTGTTTCACTGAATGAACCTGGACTGTTTCACTGAATGAACCTGGACTGTTTCACTGAATGAACCTGGACTGTTTCACTGTATGAACC
>VRLP01007322.1:0-22487 GCA_009660295.1 Lophius piscatorius | reverse complement strand
TGTAATAAATCAATCCCTCCAGGCCGGCTTTGTTCCATCTGCCCTAAAAGCCGCCATAATCAGACCACTCCTCAAAAAACCTACTCTCGATCCAGAACCTTTTGCTAATTACAGGCCCATTTCCAAACTCCCATTCCTCTCCAAAGTTCTGGAAAAAGTAGTTGCTGCCCACCTCCAGGACCACCGCAAATACAACAACCTCTTTGAAACCTTTCAGTCTGGTTTCCGCTCCGCCCACAGCACAGAAACATCTCTGCTTAGAGTCACAAATGACCTACGGATGGCAGCAGATGCTGGTTCACCTTCCCTCCTGATTCTCCTTGATTTGTCTGCTGCCTTCGACACAGTTGACCATGGAATACTCCTACACCGCCTACATCACAAATTAAATGTATTATTATTATTATTATTACTGGACTCACTGCCACCGCCCTAAATTGGTTTCAATCCTACCTCACCGACAGAACAGAATACGTTTCCCTTGGAAGTTCAAGGTCCCGGACACACACCGTCACCTGTGGGGTCCCCCAGGGATCAGTCCTTGGCCCCATTCTCTTCGTACTATACATGCTCCCCCTTGGCCGTGTCATCAGTCGATATGGACTGTCATTCCATTGTTACGCTGATGACACGCAAATCTACATAAAAACTGACACGTTCCTCCTCAGCCTCTCCATCGTCATCGTCATCATCTCCCCTGTCAACTCTCCGCGCTTGTCTGGAGGAGATAAAGAATTCAAACGTGGATGAAAAACAACTTTCTCCAGTTGAACAGCTCCAAAACCGAAGCAATTTTAATTGGCATCCCACATCAGACCCAGTCTTCCTCCATAACCAGTACATCCTCTTTGGTCAGGACATTCCCCTCTCTTCATCAGTCACCAACCTCGGTGTAAGATTTGACCCTCAAATCACTTTTGAATCCCACATCAAACACATCTGCAAGATCTCCTTTCACCATCTCAGAAATATCTCGAAACTCCGTTCTTCACTCACCTTGAGTGATGCTGAAAAGCTGGTTCACGCGTTCGTCTCCTCCCGACTGGATTACTGTAACGACCTCCATCACTTCTCACCGGGATCCCTGATAAAAGTCTTCAAAGACTTCAGTATGTTCAAAACAGTGCTGCAAGGATCCTGATGAGAGCGTAAACATGAACACATCACCCCCGTTCTTCATTCCCTTCATTGGCTTCACATCTCCAACAGGATTGATTATAAGATCTCTCTCCTCACTCACCAGTGCATCCATGGTAACGCACCCCCCTACCTAAAAGAACTACTCACCCCACTGACCTCAACAGGATCCCTCCGTTCTACCCACTCATACCGCCTCCTCCTTCCCCGGACTAAGCTCGGCACCATCGGTGATCGGGCCTTCTGTTCTGATGCCCCTCGTCTGTGGAATGCCCTCCCTGACCATCTGAGGGCTCCACAGACGACTGACACATTTAAAAAAGGTCTTAAAACTTTCCTTTTTAGCAGAACCTATAACTTTAATTAACATTGCTGCTTTTTGGTAAGGCTTTTATGTAGTTATTATTTTATTTTTTAATGATGCTTTTATCTGCTTTTACTTTGTAGCACTTTGAGATTTGATCCAAATGTAAAGTGCATTATAAATTAAATGTATTATTATTATTATTATTATTACTTTAAGACACGCGCAGAAGATCCACACTCCTGTTCATAAGGTGGCGTTAATGCTTCGGTGAGACTGCCAACAAGCACCCAGAAGAAGAATACGACAAAGAGGCCGTGCTCGGAAGTTTCTTTTCGACCCTGTAACCGTCCAAATATGTTAAAATATTTCAAAGGAGCAATTTATAAATCACTCTCCGATGCAGACATGTACTGTTTTGAAGTCGTCGTATTTAAAATGCGTCGCGGCGCTGATAATAGTCAGCAGAGCATTATGTCACGACGCTGGGCAACAGATACAACTCAAACAGAAAGCTTTCTGATATCCAAAATATTAGGAAGTGGCATTTAGTCTCTTGCTCAAGGAAACGTCACAATGTTGACCCAATCCACCTGGTATGAAACAGCTGTCTCCTTGACATTATCTTTGAAATCCTTTGAAAAGGTGCTCTGAAGAAGTACCACAGGTGAACCGGGTACCCGATTGAAGCCTGATCTCATAAAAGATTTACTGTGACACAATCTGCTGAAAAAGTTGATGCTGGTTCTGATAAAAGTGTCAGAACACCAGTGACATCAGACATTGCTGCGTAGATACAGACAAATCAGAGTGCTGCTCAACGTCCACTGCTGACAGCTCTTTCAATGCACATGAAAGCATCACAATCATGAATTATGGATCATGTTGGTATGGCCGGGTATGTGTGTGGCACTTCCTGGCACCAGGCTGCATCATGGGAAAAAAAGAGGAGAGACGGGGGAGGCAGTGCGATACTATAAACCATGTTCTGGTGGGAAACCTATGGTCCTACCTTCATTTGGATGTTCCTCTGACACGTAGCTCCTACCAAAAAGTTGCTAAATACCAAGGCCCTCCCTTCATGGAGACGGGATTCTGTAATGACAGTGGTCTCTTCCAGCAGGATGGTGTGCCCTGACTCACTGCAGGAGTTCTTCTGAAATGGTTGAAACATATAACAATCAGTTCAAGGTTCTGACTGGACCTCCAGATCCCAGTCAAGTTCAGTATCTTTGGGATGTACTGGACCAATAAGTGTAATCCATGGAGGCTCCATCTCACAACTTCCAGGACTTAAAAAATCTGTTGCTAACGTTTTGGTACTAGATACCACAGCAGAACCTTCAGAGGTCTGCTAAAGTCCAGAACTCCACGGGTCAGAGCTGTTCTGGGTAACTATACAATGTAAGAATGCTGGTTATAGTGTTATGGCTGATTGGTGTATATCTTAAGTTGAAAGGTACTATCTGGTGTGCTCTTCATGCTCTTCTCTAATCATTCAGCATTTAATAATGATTATAATAATCTCTCCTTTATTTATCACACGTTACATACTTACAGTACAACGTCCTGAAATGTATCTCTGCATTAAACCCATCCCTGAGGGAGGTGAGGTATCAGAGTCTTGCTGAAGGATCCACGGCTTGATGCGTCTGGGGCTGGGCTTGAACCCACGTCTCCCGGTTGAGGGGCGAACACCCACTGAGCTGGTGCCGCCCACTTACAGTGGATAATCAACGGCAAGAAATCATAAAAGATGAGTTCATTTATAAACGCTAACTCCGTTTTTATATATTTTCACAAAAAAGCTTTTTATTGTATTGGCTGACCAGAACCAGTACAAGACAACATATCTCTCCAATATTAGCCGGCCTGCATTGGTTCCTGGTAAAATGTAGTATCGATACAAAACAAGCATACTGTCACCATGAAGCTGTAAAACAGCTTTTTGAAAAGTTTTTTCAAAACAAAAATTTAGCAGTATTCCACATTCAATAGTGGGTGCTGCTATTCAATATAACACAGTATTCACTACTGGTCAGTATTCAATGTCAGTATTAATAAGGCTTCAGTATTACTCAGTATTACTCCATCCCGTATTCTAACGATAGTGGAGAAAAGGCATTCCTGCTCAACAGAGTTCTATCCGTTCATCATTAGCTTATTCCCCTCCATCACTGCTTTCCTCCAAGTCCTGTCGGCCAACATCCCGTCCTGCCTCAGCCAAGGATTCCTCACAGAATTTACCAACTGTTTTATCGAACCCGAGTTCACCTAGCAGGTTCAGAACACCAGCCTTCTTTGCCTCCTTTTGCAGTCTTTACAGAGCCTTTACACAATGAGTCGGCTCATTGGACTAATCTGTTTCCGGTAAGAAACAGCAGCGCCGCTTACAGGTTTCTGCCACTAAACGTGAACTGTGAGCAAGTTTCCGATATGCTTTATTGATATTTGCACCACAACGGATTTTGGATCTGAAAGCAGCTCTATGTAAAGTGTTAATTACAATCTCACCAAAAGATGGGTCTTAGATTTTTCTAAATCAGGGGCCACAGAAGTGTCAGGAATATGTCCGACATCTTCAATTCATTATTCAACAGAATGGGGACACATTTCTTGTTCGGCTATCATTGAGCAAAGACTCACATAATTGGATATGTTTATCCAAATCGTGCCTCCTTGGGTGTCTACAAAACTTAAAAATTAAGACCCTTTCTTGAAACAGCTCATGTATCTGTTAAAGCACATTTTCTAAAAACGTATTTTAGAGAAGAAAAGTTACAACTAAAGCACAGAAAACCACTTCAGCAAATACAGTCTGTAGGTTGATTTATGAGCAGATGGTGAGCAGACTTCTAGAGAAAAGTTCTGGCGAGTCCAACATTGGCAGTCCCGCCGAATCCTTACAGTCCTTACACAGGAGTCATAACAAACTATGAATCATCTTGATGATGGAATCACTGCAGGATTAACATTTGATGAATAACATTCCCTTTAACATCTACATGAAATAAAAAACAGGACCACTATTGTTACAAGACGGTGCCACGAATACTAAACAAGACTTCAGGGGCCAATCAGGTGCTAGGTTTTACCTGGTGATCTAAAATATTAAGAGAAAAAACAAACTGTTCCAACATCAATCAATCAGTCAATCTTTCTTTATATCGCGCCAATTCACAACAACAGTTGTCTGAAGGTGTTTTCCAGAAAGAGCAGGTCTAGAACAAACTCTTTATATAATTATCTACAGAGACCCAACAAATTCCTCCGCGAGCAAAACGTGGCGACAATAACGCAAAAAATTGCCTTTTAACGGGCAGAAACCACGAGCAGATCCAAGACTCAGGGTGGACGGCCTACTGCCATGACCGGTCGGGTTTGGGGAAAAAAAGAGACAGAGAGAGAGAGAAAGAAAGAGAGAGACACAGGTGAGGAGAGAAACAGACGGGGGGAAAAGCAGCAAGATATCAGCTATAATCCACTTTCTCCAACCGCTCCATGGTCGGGCCGCGGCAGCAGCAGGGATCCCAGGTGGATAATAACATTAATATTAATGTAAAACTTAGCGATAGCATATGGGGAAATACTATACTATAATAATAACAATGATAACAACAATAATCATCATCATGAGCATCTTCTGATTAGCGGATATCGAGCAGGTCCACAGCAGTAGAGATAGCTTATGCCAGCCTTAATTATAAACTTTATCATAAAGGAAAGTCTTAAGCCTACTTTTAGATGTAGAGATGGTTCCATGCTATCAGGAGCCTGATAGCTGAAGGTTCTAGCTCCCATTCTACTTCTGGAGACTCTTGGACTACAAGTAACCCTGTATGCTGGGAGCACAGAGTGCTGATTGGATAATATGGAACTATGAACTCCTTCAGATACGTTGGTTTTGACCGTTAAGGGTTTTGTACGTGAGCAGAAGGATTTTGAATTCGATACTAGATTTTACCGGGAGCCAATGAAGGGAAGTTAATACAGGAGAGATATGTTCTCTTAACCTGGTTCTGGTTCTGGTCAGCACCCGTGCAGCAGCGTTCTGGATCAGCTGGAGGGTCTTCAGAGACTTATTGGGAATACCTGCTAAGGACATTACAGTAATCCAGCCTGGAAGTAACAAATACATGAACTAACTTTTCTGCATCTTTTTGAGACAGAATGTTCTTTATTTTATAAATATTACACAGATGAAAAAAGGCAGTCCTAGAAATCTGTTTTATGTGGGGGTCAAAGGTCATATCCTGATCAAAGATAACTCCCAGGTTCCTCACAGTGGTGCTGGAGGCCAAGGTCATACCATCCAGAATAGATATATCATCAGATAAGTTGTTTCTAAGGTGTTTGGGTCCCAACACAATAACTTCACTTTTATCTGAATTTAATAGTAAAAAGTTTCAGGTCATCCAAGTCTTAATGTCTTTGAGACACGCCTCTAAATTATATAAGTGATTAGATTCACCTGGTTTCATTGATAAGTACAATTGTGTGTCATCTGCATAACAGTGAAAGTTTATGGAGTGTTTCCTGATAATGTTTCTTAGGGAGCAAATATAATGTGAATAATATTGGTCCAAGCACAGATCCCTGGGGAACTCCGTGGGTAACTTTGATCTGTATGGAGGATTCATTGTTAACAGATACAAACTGAGATCTGTCACATAGATATGACTTAAACCAGTTTAATGCAGCATCTTTGATGCCAACTAGGTTTTCAAGTCTTTGAATTAGAATTTGTGGTCAATAGTATCAAATGCAGCACTGAGATCCAACAAGACCAGAACAGAGACCTGATACCAGAAAAGAGACCAGATACCAGTCCCTCATCAGATGCCATTAAAAGGTCATTCGTAACTTTGTACGGTTCTCTTTCTGTACCATGGTGAACTCTAAAACCTGACTGGAAATCCTCAAATAAACTATTGTTCGGCCTCCACTTTCTCTAGGATTTTAAAGAGGAAGGGAAGGTTAGATATCGGCCTGTAATTCGTTAAAGCCTCTGGATCAAGAGTCGGCTTTTTAAGCAGCGGTTTGATTATGGCTATTTTAAAGGACTTTGGTACGTAGCCTGAACTTGAAGACAGATTGATGATTTCTAATAGACAGTTGCTGACTAAGGGTAAACTTTCTTTAAGTGGACTAGTTGGGATAGGGTCTAGGAGACAGGTTGTTGTTTTGGGTAAGGAAATAAGGGAAGTTAATTGTTTATGATCAATAGGAATAAAGCGGTTTACATATGCTCCAGGTCTATCTGTTGTTTCTAAGAACATAGTACTGGGCTGTAAACTAGAACCAATTGAAGGCAGGAGGTTGTAGATCTTGTCCCTAATACCTATAATTTTGTCATTACAAAACTCATAAAGTTGATGCTATTAAGGGTTCTAGGGAATACGGGGCTCCATAGAACTCTGACTGTCAGTCAGCCTGGCTACAGTGCTGAACAAAAACCTGGGCTTGTTTTTATTTTCTTCTATCAGTGCAGAGTATTAGGCCGCTCTGGCGCTGCGGATGGCTTTCTTATATTTTTTTAATGCTATCTTGCCAGGCTAATCGGGACTCAACAAGTTTAGTATGTCGCCATTTTCTTTCTAGTTTATGTGTTTTTTGTTTGAGGTTTGGAGTCAGGTTGTTAAACATGGAGCTGCTCTCCTCTGTTTCACACTCTTCTTTTTTAGGGGGGCGATAGAGTCCAGAGTTAATCTCAGTGAGTTTACAGCCCTATCCACAAGATAATCAATTTGCCCAGGACTGACGCTAGAGTCAGATTCTTTCAAGTTGAGACATGCAACTGAAATCAGGGCTGATGGAATAGATTCTTTAAATGTTGTTACGGCTTCTTCAGATATATTTCTAGCGTAGAAAGATTTTTCTATTGGCGAGGGATTTAGCATTGCACATTCAAAAGTTATCAAACACTGGTCCGATAGCATAACAGACAGGAAATGGTCATCCGACTGTGGCTCGGATTCATGTGCTCCTGTAAAGGAAAAGAAAACACAAACATAAATCATCATGTATTTTCACATTGTATTTTTGCTTCATTGCATTTCAGAATGTATGATCATAAATGTCTTCTCCATTATTTTTCTCAGTACAGAGAAAAGCCAGGTAGGTGAGAGGGATTGAATCCTCGGGGCAGAAACAGAGCTTAAATGGCTGAAGAAGTCGGGGTGGAAACCATTCATATTCTTCAGCAGCCATCTCATTAACTTTTAGAATCATATTGATTCTCTGCTGGGGGATAAATAACATCTTGGTAAGAAATAAACCCCTAACACCTACAACCCATAAATCGCTGTGCGGTAAAATGGTGGATCTGTCTCTACTCCTGAGGTTTATCAGCTTTTCTGTCATATATGAGCCACCATGGAGGTCTTGGTCTGTTGTTTGGTCTTGAGGGATCCCATTTTCTGTTTTTACCTAGACTTAAAGTTAAACATAGGAACTTTATTTAACAGAAATGAAAACCATCTAAAGTACTTGTCAGCTGTAAATGCATCCTAGACATTTGTATCATCAACTTGATTTATGAAGGTCTTTAAGTCATCAAGCAGTCTGAAAATGTGGGTAGTCTTTCTTCGGGGCTCACAGGAGTACAAACACTCCGAACAGAAGAGCAGGGTGAAGGACAGAGGGTTGAATGGAAAAGAGGGCAGAGAGCTTATCAGGCAGAAAGACAGAAAAGCAGAAAGATTTTCAGACAGGCGGGCAGACAGATAATCTATGCACTCAAAGGAGGGGAATGCTATTGATCTACCAGAGGACAATACAATACCAGGCCCTCCACAATGGCCCCAGCAGCCTGCACTCACACAGGGGTCAGAGCTTTTAGGTGTGGTGGGGAATAGAGACTAATTCCCATTCAGTCAGCTGGAAACTAAGTCTATAGAGATTCAGTGTCAGGAAGACTGCTGGTTCCTAAATCTTTTATAGTGTCAACATTCAAATCATCCACCTCCCGTCTTACATTTCTTTGGGGGGTGGAGATGGAGTGGTCAGAGTTCCCTACTATGAAATTGTTTTCCTTGTTTTGTTTTCATTTCTGTGCTGTTCGATGTTAATGAGCCCCTCCGTGGACATTGAAGAAAAAAAATGATCTCTTGAGTTGAGACGGTTACATGTCAAATGTAATCTGAAACAGTTACAAGTAACATGTTTAAAAATGTAATCAGTAATGTAATCAGTACAATAATCCACGTATCACAAAATAAGAGTAATGTAACTTGATTGCTTTCAGTTCACAACTTTCAGTTAGTCGTGGATTACTTTAGTACCAGATATTCATTCATTCATTCGTTCATTCATGAGAACATAAAAGATGAGTCCTCCGCTCAAAGTTTGTTTAAAGAAACATTCAGGCTGTAAGTAAGAAAAGTTGCAGCTCAGAAAACAGTGTTTTTTTTAAAGGGTCGACAGACTCACACACACTCAAACACACTCACACACACTCACACACACACCCACACACACACACACACACTCACACACACACTCACATACACACAGACACACTCACACACACACCCACACACACACACACACTCACACACACACTCACATACACACACACACACACTCACACACACTCACACACACGCACATACACTCACACACAATCACATACACTCAAACCCACTCAAACATACTCACATACACACACACACTCACATACACTCACACATACACTCACAAACACTCTCACCTACACTCACACACACTCAAACCCACTCACACACACTCAAACCCACTAACACACACTCACATACACACACATACACTCAAACACACACACACAAACTCAAACCCACTCACACACACTCACATACACACACACACACACACACTCGCACGCACTCAAACCCACTCACACAAACACTCAAACACACTCACACACACACTCACTTAAACTCACACACACTCACATACACTCACACTCAAAAACATTCACACACACCTCTCAGACACACTCACAGACACTCAAACACAGTCACTCACACACACACAGACACACTCAAAAACATTCACACACACACTCACATACACTCATACACACACACACACTCACATAAACTCACACACTCAAACACACACTCACATACACTCAAACACACACACACACCCAAACACACACTCACATACACTCAAACACACACACACACTCAAACACACTCACACACACACACTCAAACACACACACACTCAAACATACACTCTGACACTGGGACTGGTCTTTCCAAGAACGATTTTTTCAGCATCTGGTGTTTGGACTTTTAAATCTACATTTTTCTCATTTTGTATTGATACTTTTGTTTAATTTTTTTTTCCTTAGCCAATGAAGTATCTGTGAAACTTTGAAAAGTCATCTATTAATAAAATGTCATGTTTTTTAGTAACAACATTGAGGACTTCCATCTTTTGTGCACTCATTTTGTATCTGGAGAGTTTCACCTCTCCGGTTTATGATAGTTTTCGTTTGTACATGGAAGCCTTTGCAGTCTTAATCTCACCTTTAATCCTGCCCAGGTTTTCCACCATGTGTGCAAACACAATATTTCATTGTCCAACTCATCACCACTGGTCGATGAAGCTGCTCCAAAAAATTTGCCAGGCTGAAGTTCAAAACCGATATCTCAAAGACCAACAACAAAATGATAATCTCCTTCAGATGGTTGAGATTTGTTGGTTTGGATCAGGGTTTCCGAAGTTTGTCAATATACTGGTGATGTGTGTGATATTTCAGAGAGTGGCCTTGTTCTAAGCAAGAGGAATGTAATAATTTGGAGACTACGCAGCAGATCATCTCCAGTTTAGAAATCACATTCGTGTTCCACATTTTGATTTGGCGTAAGTTTGGGATCTGCACCAGAAGAACACTTGCCTTTGTCCCCTTTGCGGTTTTGGCTCTATCAGTATAAATATTTATAACTATTTCTTCTTGTGAGTTTAGTACAGGTGGTAACAGCCGATTTTTTATTGAATATAAAATAATGTGTTGGACTTAGAATGACAACCGTACATTCTAAATGTATGATGGTCACATGACTGCCTGATAAGGCAGACCATAAAGTTCCCGTTACTCACACACACCTCACCCTCTCAACATGCCTCTCTGTCTGCTCCTGCAGTCTGTATCAGTTTGTATCTGTCATCCCCCCATCGCCCCCAATCACCATAGCATTCTTCTTCTTTCTCCAACACTTCTCAACAAACACACACACTCACACATACTCACACAAACACACACATACACGTAAACACTCACAAACACACACACACACATAAACACTCACAAACACACACACACACACACTTTTATCAATTCAATATTCATTATGTGGTTACCATGGTGACATGTCAGTGGGTGGGATATATTACCTGGTTACCATGGTGACATGTCAGAGGGTGGGATATATTACCTGGTTACCATGGTGACATGTCAGTGGGTGGGATATATTACCTGGTTACCATGGTGACATGTCAGTGGGTGGGATATATTACCTGGTTACCATGGTGACATGTCAGTGGGTGGGACATAATAGGCTGTAAGTACATATCTTGTCTTTCGTAGAAGATCTTGAGCCTGGAGGGATAGTTCAGGGTTTGTGCCCTTTTCTATCCATAAATTCACTGTTTGGAGAGAAAGGTGGAGTTAAAAGGTATCAGAGGTGAAAGAGCAGACGTGGACCAAGTTATAAAGTAATAAAACAAAACAATACAGAACTAGGACTTTGTCTTCAAAGCTGATGTGTTGGTAGCAGCTGTAAGGATCTGGAGAGGACCAGATTGCGATGGATAGACGAGTAGAAGCATTGGTACTTATCAAAGTGGAGAGTTGGCACTGTTGTAACCCTACAAAGGGTTAGAGTAATTAGCACAATGCTAAAAGTTACATGTTACATACAGGGAAAAATCTTCACTGAAGGCTGGTATTTTGTTGCTGGAGGGTGTTGCTTTGCTGCTAATATAGCAATGGTTGAGGTGAATATCCCTCCTGCCGCCCTAAAAGCGGCAGCCTTTAGGGGCTTTCCTCTTTTCCAAATTAAACCTTTCTGAATTGCAATATCGGTCGTCTGTTTACATGACTTGTGATCTTTTCCGACCCGCTGTTTACATGCATCAACTCACCTAATCGGAAACGCTTTCACACACGCGCAGACGATCCACATTCCCATCATAAGGTGGCGATAATGCTTCGGTGAGCTCGGTGCCGGCCGCCAACAAGCGCCTAGAAGAAGAATATGATAAAGAAGTGACTTTCGTCCAACTAACCGTCCAAATATGTTAAAGTATTTCAATGTTGTAATGAATAAATTAATCTCCGATGCCGACCGGTACTGTTTGGAAGTCGTCGTATTTAATATGCGTCATAAACTTAGCGGAGCATCACGTCACGACGCTGGGCAACAGATACAACTCAAACAGAAAGATTTCCGATACAGCGTTTATGCAGCGACTGGGTATCGGAAAGGCTTTCCGAAGGGATTTTGACTACCTCCTTGTAAAGGAATGAAATCTAATTAGGAAAGGTTCTTTCCATTCTGAAAGGTGTTTACATGCAGCATTTTCTTCACAATTAGAACTTTTTCTGAATCTAATCAGTATTAAGCTGTCCACGTAAACCCACCTAACATCACTCAGCAGCCATTCCCCCTTCCTCCACCCAATAACACCATAGAAAGCCCCGCCTCCTGTTGTTGTGCTCCCAGCGGGGAACCACAGAAATGTGTGTGTGTCTTTGTGTTTCTTTGTGTGTGTGTGTCTTTGTGTGTTATTTGTGTGTGTGCGTGTGTCTGTGAGTGATATTTTACCAAAAGCTGTCAAAATGAACACAAAAATTAAAACACACAAACCACAAGTCTCGATGTCATCATCCTACATACATAAAACGTGTAATATAGTCTTCATTCATAGTTTTTTGTACTACTTTTTAACAATGTGTAGATTTATCTATGTATTCTTTCATCCTTCTATTCATAATGAAAACCTTTTGACTAAAACATGCTGACAGATTAATCAAATAATATCGAGCATTTTCTTAAAAGTAGTGAAAATAAACATTTGTATCTTGTATTTTTATGTGAGTCTGTTGACGTAATAATAAAGTCCAGAAGATGTAGGAGAGATGCTTGAAGCAAAGTTCAAAGGAGGCTGATTGTCTACAAATAGAGAGGAATCTCCTCCCTCCTCCCATCTTAATGGACCGACTGCAGAAGCTGAAGCAGAAAGATGGCGGAGGAATCCCTTTAAAGGAGCCACCAGTGCACCCAGGAACTGTTGAGCAGCATCCATCCTCTGCCTGGAGTCTGAGGAACAGGGGACTGATGACATGATGCCTTCAGGATCCAAGGGGTCAGAGCTGAATTCTGAGGCTCCAGGCGAGAACATCACAGACGCAGCAGGGAGGCTCCTAATATTGATCACTTCTCACAAACACACAGACAGACACACACACACACACACACACGCACACACGCACACACACACACACACATCAGGGAAACCAATGAATACACACAGACACTTACTAACACACACACACACACACATATCAGGGAAACCAGGGAATACACACACATACACACACACACACATAAGGGTAACCAGTGAACACGAACACACACACACGTTGACTCTGAACCAGGCTGTTTTTGACTTTTCTGTTGCCACACATCACCGAGTCCATAGAGTCGTGTGAAGAGTTTGAACAAACGATAGGGTAGGATGTAGAAAGGAGGACAGGAGGCGTCTAGGAGGCACTGGGGAGGCGTTGTCGGTAGGAGAGAGGAGGGGATTTGGGTTGGCTGTTCGCTGTCGAACCAGCAACGATACAACAGCAGCATTTCCCTAATCCGCTAGTAATGGGAGCTTAGCAGCCTCCTCAGACACAAGGACACTCCCACTGCCTCCACCTCCTCTGCTCCTCTCTGCTCCTGTCCTGCCCTCTCTCCTCCTCATTTACATCACATTGGAAACCTTAAGGCGGCTTCGACAAGGCTCCATTATGTGTCTGTTGGTTTTGGGTCCCAACGCGTGGGCCTCAAGGCTTTGTGGAGGAGAAGAGCAGAATGGAGCTGGACATCAGAGAGGCGTGTCCTCTGCTTTGTCCGCTGAGACGGTTTGTTGAAGGACGTGTTGAAAGAGGAGAGAGGAGAGAGAGAAGAGCGTGATGAATGATTTCTGACAGTTCAGAGCAGCTGATCTGATCCTAGATCTGAGTCCAAACACAGCTGCAACATCCTGAAGATACACTCAGCTGCTCTTCGAATATTTCATTAGTCTGCGGTAACATAAAAGTACCACAGCTTTGATGTTTCATCAACAGTTCAAAGATATCAAGCTGAACAAGCTGAAAAACAAAGATTTTCACAAAGTCAACGTTTTTCTGAATTGTCTTTCATTGGCCTTCAACCTTTGATAATGAGAAAAACTTGTTATCATCGTCTGCTGTGCAAAATGGTGTGTGTGTGTGTGTGTGTGTGTGTGTGTGTGTGTGTGTGTGTGTGTGTGTGTGTGTGATGTACTCATGATGATGATGAAGATTGCCTTGCACGAAAGGATGACACTATTGAAGGCGGCCCATAAAGTTTTTGGGTCGTTGCCCGCAGATGTTACTGCCTGTTTTCAGGTCATGTAGTGGGACTGACAGAAAGGTTCTGGAAGGGATCCGTGAGATTGTTTCGTCAGCAGGCAGGATGCTGGCGAGAGAAACAGGAGAAGGAAGTTGGAGGTTGGCGCCCGCTGATTGTGTTTGTGATGTTCAGGAACTCAGAGACAGCATGATCTTATGATGAGTTCATCCATTATAATGGATGTCTTGACCTTCACATAACCTTGAACATAAGAATGTGAGCTGGGGTCTTATTCGCGTGTTCTGGACCGCGTCATGGACTATTATAATTGTGTGACAATCTGAAATCTGATTGCTGCCACTAAAACGAGGAATTCTTCGTCCTATGCTTCTATGAGAGCGACGCTGTGGGAGCGCTTTCATCGGTTTGCTGCAGCCTGAGTCAGCAGGTTCTTTGGTTCTGCTACTGGTGTCGATGCTTCAGTTCTGTACCATCTTCTCTCCGTTCCTTCCTGCTCCCCTCGTGATGGCCTTCACAGTGTGGTGTCGTTCTTCTCGGGGTTCTCAGGCCCTGAGGCCTTCTCTACGCCGCTCCCATTGTTGGTGGCTATGGACGAGGCTGAATGACTCCTGTGTGGCAGTAGATGGTGGACCTGCCACACGTTAGCCTGCGGCGGAGGAGATCCAAACAGACAGCCGTAGTAATTCACTCATTCAGAAATTCACTGTTTGTTCTAAACTCAAAGGGAACCTCTGTGACCCGCGGGCTTTCGCGTCGGCCCAGAACCACCGGCTCACTCTCCCAGTTTTACCTCGTTCCCTCGGACTCTCTCTTTCTCGCTCTCTCCTTCCTTCACATTTGAAAACTGAACATTTAGTCTGGAGACGCCGGAGACAAAACCTTCATGCCGACGCTCCTCGCTGCATCTTCAGTCGTGTAAATCCCAGTTTCCTGTCATATTCAAGATACTTTTTGAGATTTGCTTTTCCACTTAGTTTTTTTTCTCTGGGATGAAGAGAAGGTTTAAAGCCACCATCGCATTCACAGTTTATGAGAGAAAGGAAGTCCTGCTTGAACTTGATGTCACTGTTTTCAGTTATTTTATGCAGTGGAGGGAAGTCGGGGAAAATATTTTTGCTTTTTTTTCTAGTATTTTTCTCACTCTCATTACCGCCAGTTTCTACCTCAGGGTGAAGGTTTGGTCTGATGTGTTCTGATCCCAGCAGAGGGGGGAGGGACTTGAGCTTCTCGCAGCATGCATTGAGCAGGTGAACAGAAAACTCTATATGGTGAGTCTGATGGATAAAACGTCTCACTTTAGTCGCTCTGCTTCTCTGGACTGTGGGAGGACATCAGGCAGAACCGAGCCGCTGAGCTGCAGTCAAACCTCACCTCTCCTCCCCCGTCTCTCTCTCAGCGCTTTGCAGTTGGGGTTGTGTGTGTGTGTGTGTGTGTGTGTGTGTGTGTGTGTGTGTGTGTGTGTGTGTGTGTGTGTGTGTGTGTGTGTGGTTCTCCCCCTCTGCAGTGCTAATCATCTTTCTTCTGGCAAGTTGTTAGCTCTAGCAGGAGGGGGGAGTCAGGGAGGGGAGAGAGGGGATGGGACTGTGACGGATAAAGGAAAGAAACAGCAGACAGGAGAAAGTGAAGAGAGACTGACAGAGGGAGAGATGGAGGATAGAGAGTGTTGTAATCAATAGGTATGTTGTTGAAGAATACCTGAATCTCCCTCCTCTCCCCTCTCTCCCCCTCCTGTCAGCCTCCCCCTCTCTATCTTTAAATAATGCAGCGTGAGAGGTGGTTCTTACATACTGAGGAGGTGTCAGCAGACAGAGCGCCAGCACACCTCCCATAGTACACGCTCACACTCAGACACAGACACACACATGCACACACACACTTACACCCACAAAGACACACACACACATGCACACACACACTCACACACACAAAGACACAGACACACACACTCACACATACACACTCACACACACAGGCAGACACACACATGCACACACGCACTCACGCACTCACGCACACAAAGACACAGACACACACGCTCACACATACACACTCACACACACAGGCAGTCACACACATGCACACGTACTCACGCACACAAACACAGACGCAAACACACACATGCTCACACATATACACTCACTCACACACGTACAAACACACATGCACACATACACACACGCAAACACACACACACATGCTCACACAAACAAAGACACACACACGCTCACACACACACTCACACACGCACACACACAAACACACACCCAATTGCACACTCACACACACACCAAACTCACACACACTCTCACACGCACACACACACAAAGACACACACATGCTCACAAAAACAGACTCACGCACACACACACACACTCTCACACACACTCTTACACACACACATACACTTTCACACACACACAAACACACACACACACTCACACATACACTCTCACACACACACACACAAAGACACGCACACAAACACACACGCACACACTCACACTTACACTCTCACATACACACTCTCACACACACACACACAGACACACACACACAGACACACACACACACACACACACACACACAAACACACATCTGTCATGTCTGTTTAGGGTTTAGTTGGGTTCTAATTTTCCCGCTAAGGCAGCATTGAGGCCCAGATGCGTCAAATGTGTGGGAATGTCACATGTTTCTACATAAACACACGCTGAAAACCTCTACCTGCTAAAATATGGAATATAAACTCAATAATGACATGATTGATTCGTTCGGCAAGACTGCAGAATGGAATACTACAGTGATTCTGATGTATTGTAACAAGAATATACAATACATGTGTACAATGTATACATTAAAATACATATTGATAAAAATATACCATAATGTTTGAGATGTGGTAACAGAATAACGTAAAGGCTTAAAGTTAATGTAAAGTTCAACTGTTTTTTACCTGAATTTATTTTACACACAAAATTAAATAAATCCAGAAATATTTTGTTTTCCTGTCAAGAGTGGATCTGTGTGAGGTAAATATCTAATATTAACCCGGCTCTTGTCAGAGCCGCTGACTCGCCCGTCTCTAAAACAAACTTTACTCAATTTCCTTAACGATGCCAAACATGTGAAGATTGTATTCCATTTGTGTTACACTCGCTGTCTTTGTCGGGATGTTTAATTGCCCTGTAACCTGAGACGGACACAATGAATAACATGAAGAAAGCAAAGTCAGCATATTATAATTACATTCACCTTCGCCGCTCTAAGGGTTTATTAAAGGATAATCTGGACTTATCTCTGCGCTGCAGTAATTACACTTTGGAATCTTCATTGTGTTTATGTCTACTGAGTTTAAAAGTATAACAATGAAGCAATCATCAACATATGAGACGGTAACACCGCGCAAATTATATAATTATCATATTAATGACGGGCTTATAATAATAATCAATCTTTATTATAATCATGAGCCCGTCATTAATATGATAATTCAATAATATTACTGGATTAATATCATATTTATATAGGGGGTTTATTATTATATTAATAATATGATTATTATCATATTATCTATAGGATAATTTTCAAATAAATAACTATAATATTAATGAAATATTATTATCATATTAATGACAGGACTAATATCATATTACATGATTCTTAACATATTTAATACCTAATATATTAATAATATGATTAATATCATATTAATATAGGGGTTTATTATTATATTAATAATGTGATCATTATCATGTTATTAATAGAATAATTATCATTTGAATATAAAGATTATTATCATATTAAAAGCAGTACTATTATCATATTAATGACAGGATCAATATCATATTACATGATTCTTAACGTATTTAATAATTAATATATTAATAATATAATTATTATCATATTAAAAGCAGAGTTATTATCATATTAATAACGGTCTTATCATTAAATTAATTGAAGGACTATTGTCACATTAATAAAAGTATTATTGTTATATTAATGACAGGATTAATAACATATTACATGGGTTATTATCATATTAATAATAGGAGATACATCATATTGATAACGGGATTACTATCATAAAAATAACTGCATTATTTTTATAGTAGTGACAGGATTATTACCATATTAATTCAATAATTATTATCATATGAATAACAACATAATTGTCATTAATAAAATTAATATTACCATTTGAATAATAAGACAATTATCATATTAACAACTGGGTTATTATCATATGAATATTAGCATTATTTTCGTACTGTTATTATAATATTATGATACAGACTGAAACGAGTCTCACCCAAACGGCTTCATTGCCGCAGAGGAGGTTAGGCTGCATTCATGCATTATCCATATTTCCATATCGTCACGGTGATCATGTGACATGAGTGTTTAATCTGACAGAAGGGAGCTGCTGACTGCCGCAGCATGTGTGTGAGCGTGTGTTTTAGCTGCAAAGAGGGTGGGGGGAGGGTGCGCGTTGGGTTGACCGTGGGTCGTTCAAGAGGGAGATGCAGAGAGCAGGAAGTAGAAGTGTGTCTAATAAAAATGTTTTATTTTCCAGACTTTTCTAACTCTGGTTATTTTTAGTCGATGAGGATGGACAGCATGGAGGGGATAGAGAGATGAAGAAATACAGAGTAGAAGAAGGGACAGAGAGGCTCTGGGAACTGCTGACAGTCAGATTTATTCTCGTGAAGCTTCACACATCTGATCCCACAGGAGTTTGAGCAGGAATATTCATTCATCTGGGATATTCTCATGAAAAACACAACATACATTGTTTTCTACAAAATGTATTATAATCTCATAGTATCGGTAAATTCACTGTAGAGTCCAAACTCATTTTGAATGTATTTCAACAGGACCTTACTCAAAATTTCTGCACTGATTAACTCTTGCTGAGTTTTCAAACAATTATTGTGGAAATAATAATAATAATAATAATTATAATAAATGACCGAAGTAAAGTCACAACAATGAAAAGTCACTGTTAATATTTTTGCTCTTTCAAAGTTAGTGTCATACATTTTACAGGAACTTACTGGTGATAAAAGTAATACAGATAATACATGCAATAGAGATAATAACGATAATGCTAATGATACAGATAATACAATAAAACAAATTATACAGATAATAAAAATAATACAAATGATACAGATAATACAATAAAACAAATTATACAGATAATAAAAATAATACAAATGATAGAGATAAAAAAAATAGTATAATAGATACAGATAATAAAGATAATATGAATCAAACAAATAATGAAATAATACAAATGATACAGATAATACAATAATACAAATTATATAGATAATACAAATAATACAAATGAAGCATATAATAAAATAATATAAAAGATACAGATACAGAAAATAATACAAACGATATAACTAATAAAAAATATATATATGAATGATACAGATAATAAAAATAATACCAACAATATAGATAATCAAAATAAGACAAACGATACAGATAATAAAATCATACAAATAAAACAGATAATAAAAGAATCCAAATTATACCGATATTAAATAATACTAATTATAAAGGTAATTAAATAATACAAATTATTCAGAGAGTAAATAATACAAATTTTATAGATATCAAAGAATAAAATGATACGGATATTAAATAATACAATTGTACAGATATTAAATAATACAAATGATAACGATAATAAAATAATACGAATGATATAGATAATAAAATAATACAAATGATACTGATATTAAAGTAAAACAAAACGATACATATGATAAAAAATAATACAAATGAGCCAGATGATAAAGTAATACAAATGATATAGATAATAATTAAAAAAAGATATAGATAATAAAAATAATACAAATGAAACAGATAATAAAATAATACAAATTATATGGATAATAGAAATAAAACAAATGATATAGATAATAAAATAACACAAATGATACAGACAATAAAAAATAATATAGATAACACAAATGAAATAGAAAATAAAAATAATACAAATGATACGGATAATAAAATAATACAAATGATAATGATCATAAAAATAATACAAATGAAACAGACAATAAAATAATACAAATGATCCAGATAATAGATATAAAACAAATGATATAGTTAATAAAATAACACAAATGATACGGATAATAAAATAATACAAATGATATAACTAATAAAATAATTAATTTAAGCTTATGAGAAAATAAAGCAAATGATATAGATAATAAAAATAATACAAATGATGTAGATAGTAAAAATGATACAATTATAAAAATTATACAGATTATAAAATAATACAAATTATACAGATAATAATAAAATTATACAAATGATATAGATAACAAAATAATACAAAAGATAGAGATAATAAAATTATATAAATCATACAGATGATAAAATTATCCAAATAATACAAATGATACAGAAAATAAAATAATAAAATTGATATTGTTGTTTTTTATAAAATATAATACAAATATAATAAATAAATAATATAATAATAAATAATACAAAAGATTCAGATAATAAATTATAATAAAATAATTAATAATAATTAATAAAAATAATTTAAAAAATTGTACAATTGTCACAGATAATAAAAATAATACGAATGATACAGATTATAAAATAATACAAATGATACAAAAAATAAAATAATAAAAATAATACAGATTATAAAATATAATACAAGTTAGACAGGTAATAAAAATAATACGAATGATATTGATTATGAAAATACAACACAACAATAATGATCATAAAAATAATACCAATGAAACAGACAATAAAATATTAAAATTGCTATTGTTGTTTTTTATAAAATATAATACAAGTTAGACAGATAATAAAAATAAAACAAAATTGTACAATTGACACAGATAATAAAAATAATACGAATGATATTGATAATGAAAATAATACAAATGATACAGATCATAAAACATAATACAAATAACAAAGATAATAAAAATAATAAAAATAATGCAAAAGATTCAGATAATAATATAATGCAAATGAGACATACAATAAAATAATAAAAATGATACAGATAATAAAATAATAAATATGGGTTCAATGTAACCTAATCCAACGGGATGGCATACATCTCTTCACAGAAAAATTACCTTGTGAATTCCATTTTGGAACTCATTTTGGTTCCGTCTGTGTTGGATGGGTTTAATTAGGGATTCTGACATTGTAGTTTGTGGTATCACTTTACGTTCATATCCTCAGCCCATCTCGTCCTCCTCCTCCGCATCATAGACTTCATGTAGATGATTCCGGCCGAGCGGATGAGCTGGGAGACGTTTCCACGGAAACCTCACAAACTTGTTTTATCAATGAAAAGGTTTGTGCTGAATAGATCCAGGCTTATTGGACCAGAAGTTTCCACCCAAATCACACTGTGACCCGTGACAACAGCCTCGCTAAACAATCCAAGCTTTATGCTTATCATGGCGCATTGGCCATGGAAGAGAAGGCTTCTTGGTGTGTGTGTGTGTGTGTGTGTGTGTGTGTGTTGGTGTGTGTGTGTGTGTGAATATGTGGGCGTGGGGGTGAGGTATGTGTCTTTGAGTGTGGGTTTAGGTGTGTGCGTCTGTTATGTGGGTTACCCCACCATGTCTAATGGCCTCATGCTGTGTGCAGCGTCCTGCACTGAGCTGCTCCCTGCTGTCACACACACATACACACTTACACACACACACTTACACACACACAGCGGGGAGATTTTGGGGTGTCCCTCACCCTAACACCCTCCACTGCATCTGTTGCTCCTCTTCTCCTCAGAGTGGGTCCATTAACTCCTCGCTCTCTTTGAGATTCTTCTTATCGCCACAGAGGAATTCAGATTTTACCTTAGGATTAAGTATTTGAGTATTTTTATTATTTGACAATTTTTTCCATTTTTCTGTAGGTTTCATTTTCTCTCTATGGTTGATGGGATTTTAATGTCCAGCTGAGAGCAGACTTCTGGAGGCCTGGTCTCTTCAGCTCCTGCTGCGGCGTCTACAGGTGAGCATCTCTACACCTCCTCCACCTCTGAAGATTGAGGGTGAAGAAAGCAGCAGCTGCTGTGCTGCAGGACCCTCACGCTGTCTTTGTTTGATTAAGAGTCACAGACATCGCTGTTGCACGGAAAACGTTTCACATAAGTGTTTGAATAATGACTTCATGGTAGCGGAGATGATGTTGCTCACGTTGTCTGTCTTTGGGGAGAAAGTATGATTGTAGACAAACCTATGAAGAAGACATGACTGTAGACTAACCCGTGAAGAAGACATGACTGTAGACTAACCCGTGAAGAAGACATGAATGTAGAAAAAAAACCTTGAAGAAGACATGACTGTAGACAAACCCGTGAAGAAGACATGACTGTAGACAAACCCGTGAAGAAGACATGACTGTAGACAAACCCGTGAAGAAGACATGACTGTAGA
>VRLP01007321.1:0-17500 GCA_009660295.1 Lophius piscatorius | reverse complement strand
GGACTTTCTCTTTGGTTCTGTCTGACCTTACTCACATCCATCCTGACATCATGACAGACAGCAGCGATAAGATCCCACTAGAGTTCCTCCCGTGTCACACTCATTAGAAGTTCCATGAAGGCGTGAGTTGTGTCGCTGCCTGCAGGAGGAGGCGCTGCTACAGGAGTAGAGAACTAGTGTCACAGCCTGACCATGCGGTAAAACCCTGATATGATGGAGCTGGGAGAGATATAACTATCAGCGTTCAGACGGATACGCCGGCACCACGGAGACGGAGACGGATCCGGTTATGCTGCCCCTCCTGTTGATCCGTTTGGCAGCTTGGACTGCAGTTGAGAGGGTTGATCAATAACTCCCACTACAAACATCCTCACGCAGGATAAACACGACTGCGCCTCGAGTCTGGCGGCGGCGCCGCCGCTTCTGCTGCTTCCAACAGAATAACAAGCTCAAGCACACAAACGGATCTACGTCCTCTGAAGTTCCCAGTATTTACCAGGTATTTCAGACCGTAACGATCTTCAGGAGCCGAGGAGGAATATTCCTCTGAGTGTGTAGAATCACTTTTACTGACTGGCAGGGAACAGTTTACTTTGGAGGTTCTTATTCTTTGTCAAAGCTCTACAGGACTTATCCTTGATTGAAAAAAACCAAACCTTGTTAAATTCCTGAGCTGCTGTGATCCCTGGGAGAAAAGGAGCATCAGTATTCAGGAATGATCACATTAATGTGGCAACCTTCCCGTGCCTTCTGTCTACGCCAATCACATTCTGATCGCCCGCCAGGCTTCTGTCTCGACCCAAGTGTTGACAGAAGATCCTAACCTCCTCTCCCGCTCTGCAATCCGTCGTATATTATGGTCTGGACGACGCGCTGTCTTCAGTTCATGCTGCCTTCTTAACCGTGTCACGTAACGTTCTTTCCTCCGCACTGGCATCTTCTAGATATTTGATCCTCATCATCAATGATTACGATACATTTTATTCAAAATGAGGAGGAAATCAGTTACGTGCACACACGCACACACGCACGCACACACACACACACGCACACACACGCACGCACACACACACGCACGCACACACACACTGGTACAGGAGATCCTGGCTGCCACCTGGTTTTGACATTCACATCAGCTGTAAAGGTTATAGACTTTTAGACACTTCTCAGAGCGACGTAAAACTGTGTTCAGACCGATGCCATAAAAAACATTTAATATGCTCATTGATATTTAACCCCGGAGGAAGTCTGTGTTTATTTTTACCTTTAAGAATGGCGATACGTGCAGGAGCTGAATGCGCACTGCAACATATCTCAACTATGCTGCAAATGTTTTATTTTTGCCAACCCTCCCTCTCCTCCCCCACTTCAGCAGCGGTCCTGAGTCGGTTTACTTCACATGAGATCCGTGAGTTTATCCAGGAGGGTCCTGAACCAAATACCTCCAACCATCCTCTCTACCTTGTTTGCACACATTTTCCCGTCCCTCTCCCTCTTTCTCCATCGCCATCCATCCGTCACCCCTCCTCCCTGACCCTCCACCTGCCTGCACTGAAATTGTTCCTCTGCTTTTTTCTTCATCCCTCTAAATCCTTATTCTTCTTCTAAATGATATCCAACTGTGCTAAACTCTCCTCACAAAGGTGTTTTCTTTTCTGTTATTCAACACAGACTGTCCCATTAAGAACCACTGCTGCTGCATTTCACTCCCCTGCCTCCTTCTCCTCTCCATCCCTCTCTGCCTCCTACTCACACACATATACATACTGCCAAACAGCATCATAAATCAGGGGGTGGGAGCAGGGAGGGAGGCAGTGGGGAGGTGGGGGATGCAACCACCCACACACTGGTACATCTGAGCAAATAGTGTCTCTGATATCTTGCCTGCATAGTGGGCAGCAAGCCCCTGAGACACACATCAGCGGCTCACGTATACACCGACCGAGAAGCAAACAGCTCAAACACACACAAACACAAAACCCGTTCCGCTCAAACCCTTGTCCCTGCAAGAACCCCCCACCCCCACCCCCACCCCCAGACTGCAATGCGAGAGGAAAGGGTAGCGGGGCTTACCCAGTCTCCTGGAGCCGATGCATCCCATGGTGAATTCACAAAGGCCCTGGATACAAGCGAGGAAGTGTAACCCAGACGCCGCGCATTCTCTCTCCTCTACTGTGACTCTCACAGCTCTAGCTTCTTTTTCTTGCTCTCCTGTACTCTCTCTTTTCCTCTCTCCCTCCTGCACCCACTCGATCACTCAAACACACTCTCTCTCCCACCCTTCCTCCCTCTGCTGCTCCCTCTCCCTCCCACCCGCTCCCTCTCTCCGGTGCAGTGCCGTAGAAGAGATGTGGTTAGTAAGTCAGTATGCCTGAAGGAAACAGAATCAATTCAAATCAAATGAAAATGTGAGGCATTATTAACATCTTTGGAAACAGAACTGTGGTCTGGGGGCACCAATATCACAGATATCTTACCTGCTTTAATATTGTTTTTTATAATATCTAATTCAATTTCAAGCCATTATCCGTGAAGCTGAGTTTCAGGGACAGACTCTGGTCACATGACAGGATCATTTCTAAGCCAACCACAAGCATTAATCTGATGAGTGGTGAAACCAACATTTACATTTTCTGTGTGTGTATTGGGTTGCCACTACAGGATCAATAGCGGAGAGCGGAGAGCGGAGAGTGCCGGGCTGCCATGGTTGTAGATATCTCTACAGCGCTGTGAGATCCTTGAGCTAAAATGGGGGATTCTCTCTGTCTCCCTCTCCTGTATGGACTCAGCCTAACAATGCACTGCAGCTGTTCCCTCACGCCTCCCCCATCACCATCTCAGTCACCCTCCCGCACACCGATTCCCAAAATGCACGCCGATACACCAATGCTCAAAAAGCCTGAAAAAAGAGAAGCAGAGGGTTCTCCACCATCTCTCTGTAAGGACCCTCCCCCTAGTCATCTCTGTGCCGATCTCGTGCCTCCTAGTCACTCTGCCTCACAGCCCACATCTTCATCCAGCCCCCGCGCGCGTCTTTGTGTTCACCCTCTTGTTTACCCATCATCCTATCCTCCCTGAAAAGAAAATTGAAAGGAGGGACTCTTTAAATTTGTCTCTCTTATCGTACTCACGCGTATGTCTCCACCGCCAAAACCTCCCACCGCTCCTGTCAACGCCCATGTCTTACTTCAGTCTGGTACAAGTTTGGTTCAGGTTCTGCAAGCGTTCACCTGGAAGAAGACGCAGGAGCAGATTTGACCGTGAGGAATGTGAGTGTCACTAATGTTTTGTTGACATGTGGGGGGGTGAGGAACTAAGAGAGGAAGAAAGCCCAACAGATGGGAGGAGAAGACAAAGACCAAATGAGCAGATGGGGGAGTGATGGGAAGGAAACGAAGGAAGAGCTGAGTCCTGTGTGGGGACAATGCCGGATGAAATTGTAATTTCCATTCAAGAATTGACGGAGGAAGAAGAGATCAAAGCAATCTGTGGTTTCAGAAATGTGCAGACAGTAAAAAGAGATGAAGAGGCAGAACTGTAGTGGAGGACTGACCAGCCCGACATAACAACTCATCCATGATCCAGCCAATGGCGGCACTGTTTATATATAGATGTGTGTTCTCTCTCTGATGGGTTCCCACTGGGACAGAGGAAATGAGGCTATGGGCTCCTGCAGCGGTCAGCATCACTCTGTGCTGTTGGCTCGCACCCTGGATCTTGTGGTGGAGGTTGGGGGGTGGTGGGGGCATAGAGACCACTCCGCTCTGAGATGTCTAATTGGGACTAATGATATTGTCCTCAACTCTCGTCTCTGTCTGCGGCGACTCATCTCCAGCAGTAATAACCACTAACCATAGGTGACCTGCTGGGGCTGAAGATCTGTAAGTTCCCTGACCAGTTCAACCCGCTAGACCAGAAGATACTTTAAGATTTATGATTTTAACACTTTTGACCCTTTTCTTTTCGTAGCAAATTCCACAAAACATGACAGCTCACGTTAAAGGAGCTCTTTACAATTCCACTGCAACCAAGATGTTGTACCGATAATAGAGGATAATGAAAAAGTGAAGCCCCTCATGACAAAAAACCTCAGATAAATTTATTCCCCAGTCTGGTGCAATCAGCATTCATTCCCTCTGGCTGCTCCTCCCCCAGTCCAAAAACATCCAATACAGGTGGAGAGGGGCGTCTGAGTGACCCGTAGGTGAGAATGTGACCATGAACGGCTGTTTCTCTCCATATGTTGACCCCCTGATGAACACGCCATGACCCGACACTGGATAAACGGTTACAGTCAAAGTAGAATGAAATGAAAAAGATTCTGACGATAATGCGACATCCTTGAAGATGTCATGTATTAATAGTGACAGGCTGCTGTAAGACACTGCCTAGAAGGAACGTCTCCTCCCACTGAGGTGGTGCTGAAACGATGGGCTGCTGTCGGTGTCTCTGCTCAGCACCACCTGCTGCTCAACACAACTCCTATTCTTCTGGCCTTTATTGCACAAACACAAATTACTGCGACACTCGGTAAATACTCTCACTCCAGAGCTGCAACCGTTGTTGGAGAGAAACATATTGTTTGGATAAACAAGCTGCTGTTTCTGTCCTTTAGTCGTTCAGGAGCTGGAACCCTGAAGTTTGATGATCAGCTCCTGAACTGTGATTTGTTTCTTGATGCGTTCCCCTCTCATACCTCCCACTCTATTGAAAATGTTTCGGTTTCGGGATTATTGATTCAACACAAAAGGACATTTCCAGACGTTAACTTTGATTTGTAGAAAATCCGTTTTTCTACAAAAACATCAGTTCTCTGACGTTTCATAGACCAGAAGGTGGAGCAGAATTCAAACGTCAATCAAACGTCTTTCAACGTGTCAATGGATGCAACGTGATCTCACACACACACACACACACACACACACACACACACACACACACACACAGAGCACCAGTGATGACATCATTGTCTATGAAGTGGAGTGTCAATGTGAGACAAGGTCAACCAAAGAGGAAAGACATTGCGGACACTAATTTCTGGTTGAAGCGTGGACATTCAGAAAGACAACTGTCTCTCACCGTCTTTCTGGACTAACTCAGATGTTCACACTGATGCTCAAAAACCTGTTTAATAGCATGAACCGCCTTACAACACATGACACACGCGACATGAGTCGTGTTCCTGTCAGCACATAGAGCTGCTCTGAATAGAAACGCAGCAGATTATCTCAGAGACCCAGACACACCTCACTCCTGTAATCACAACCCCTCACTCTCACTCTACCGGGGCTCGGGTTTCACCTGAAGTTGAATGAATGACAGCTTCTGAGCTAATGAATGGGGATTCCAGAAATCCCTCTTCAGGTTTGCAGAGAATGTTCTTAAGTTTTTAACCACGTCTCTCACTCATCATTCTTGTACATCGTTCCATATGTTGACTGCTTAAACGCCTCAAAGAGTCCATTAGACTTTTCCCATTGTCTTTACTTTGTCTTCTTCTTCACCTGCTTTCCAAAACATCTTTATTCCACGCTCCACATAGCCCAACAGGTGGCGCTGTGTTAATGGGAACCACATGTTAGCATCTGCCCATATGGAGCCACCAGGTTGGTCACACAAGAACGGAGTGTATGGGTGTGCGTGCGGAGGAAGAAGGGGAAGGGGGCTGGACTCGGTGGGGGGGTGGGGGGTGGGGGTGGGGTGGGGTGGGGGTGGGGTGGGGGGGGGGGGTTGTTACATATTTGTGTGGGTGTTGGTGGTGACGGTGCTCTCACTCACACAAACCCTTGCGTATGCAGAGTTCCGTCTCTCCTCCATTATTTACAATTCTCTTCGCCTCGCCCCTGCATCAAATACACATTCTGCCTTCCTCCGGCCCCCCTCGTCCGGACCCCCGCCCCTGCTCCATGTGATTCTTCCGTCCCTTCTCCTCAACTGCATCTTATGTCTCACTTTTTCATAGTTTCCACTGAACACACCCTCCTCCTGTCAGGGATTGTTGGAGAATCCTCATCCTCAAGGCATCTTCGTGCAGTAATGTGCGTTAGACTGACCCCCTCTGGGGGAAATGTAGCACTGCACTTTACGCATCGGAGCTAAACGTGATCCAGTTTGGCAGCACAGATATTATTCCTCTGAGTGCTGAGTGAAGAAACCGTGTCCTGCCACAAGTATTTATACAAGTAACTTACACAAGTAAGTATGCAGGTTCTCATTCTGGGAAAAACATGCTATGAGTTTCTGCCCAATGTCTCGACTGATTTTACTGTGTGCACCACTATCACCTTCATTTACGTTTACGTTGACCCCGTCTGGATGAACATTTGAGCCCTTCATCAACTTTATCTCACAGATCTCATAAAGCCTCCTAATGCATCATAAATCTAAATCACTTTATTCGAATCCACCCCAAAAGATTATTAAAAATGTTCACAGCTAGCATCTTTTTTAAAGTTGAAGACATTTCACCTGTCATCCACACACTGAGGTCACATGACTCAACAACTCAAACCACCTGATCTGAGGTCATATACCTGACTACCCAGAAGTCCTTTGGACCTGAGGGAGCGTCCTGGATGAGAGGTGAAGTATCTTCAGCTGTGGAAAAAGAACCCACTCTTCTTCTTGGTATCAACGGCACCACAGTTAAATACCAAAGAGCTTTTCTTCTTTACATCAGCAGCAGGAGTAACGGGGGGTCGGGGTTGAAGAGGGGGCGGAGCCGGAGAAGTAGGAAACACCAAAGGCTGATGCTGAAGAGTTAAAGCCCGCCGTCTGAATCTTGAAATGTATTTACTCGTGTGGGACGAGAGAGAAAGGGAAATCCAAGATGAGGGAGGAGGAGGAGGAGTAAGATGGGAGGAAATAAAAAATAAAAAAGAAGTATGAAAAAGAGAGAGCGAGGGAAGTACAGACTTTAAGTGAGAGAGGGAGGAGAGGGAGAGGGGAGAGAGGGGGGAGAGGCAGAGGGAGGAGAGGGAGAGGGAGAGGGAGGAGAGGGAGAGGGAGGAGAGGGAGAGGCAGAGGAACTGTTCATTCCCAGGTTCGGCTGCATTCCAGGCCGTCTGGCTCAGATTCCAGCAGCCTCCTTTTGTGTGCATGTGTTACCTCCAGACTGGACTGAACAGAACCTTCTCTCTGCCTGCCACAAACTTAAACCTTCCGTCGCTACGGACCACCTCGTATTTGCAGCCGTGTGAAAAGTGCATAAGAGTGAAACACGCGTCGTTCACAGTCTGCTCGGTTCCCAGAAGGCATACCTGTGAATCGGCTGGAAGTTCTGATCGCACGCACGATTCCAACGTTTGTCCACGGGGTTTTTTCACAGCACAGCACCGGAGCTGAGGTGGGTGGAAATCTGGCCAATCTTTTTGTCCCGGTAAAATTGGGGAGAGGCTGGAAACATTCCTTGTGGGACAATAGACTATGAAAGACCCCCATGGCCACTCCCTGTAGTCCACAGACATGAACCGGACCGGTTACACAACACTCACTGCTGAGGTCAGACGCTGTCACGACCTGAATGACGTATGGAGATCCCTGACTTAGTGCTGATGTTTCCGGATGTGGCGATGAGTCCGTGCGTAAATTCTGTCTCTGGGACATTCATTCTAAAATGTGTCTTAAGTCAAATTAACACTAGAGCAAAGACACGACAGAAGAAGTTAAAGTTGATCTGTAAAACCTCAAAGAATCCATAAAGAGATTTACTTTATCATCAGAAAGTCAATGAATTCTCACATTCAAAGATGAGGTCGTTTTTAGTTGTTTTTGAGATAAACTGACTAAAAACATTGATTGATCTTTTCATTGATTATTTGCCTTTTGGTTGACTAACACTCTAATAAATGAAATGACTAATCATTTACTAAGCCTTTCATCAAACTTGTTTTTAGTATTATTATTAGTTTTTAGACATTTTTCTTGGGTTCTGTATCCTGTTTAATTTGTTTTACATATTTTAAATCAACATTTCCATCAAATCCAGCGTTAGGCACTAAACATTGTCGAGACTTGATTCCCCCAGAAACCATCACTTATGTTCTGGGGTCTTACGTTCCCCACAAACATTTCACCCAACATATTCTACTGGCAATTTATTTGAGCGTTTCTAAGGGCGGCTGTAACTCCGGAGGCGGAGAGGTCGACCCCCAACTAGAAGGTTCGCAGTTCAATCCACGGTCTGCCACTCAGGCACCATGTCATAGGGTCCGTGCAGAACTCTGATTCTCTGACTGCTCCTCAAGGATCGGTTAAATCCAGAGAATCCTTTTCCATAGTACATGTTGTACTATGGAAAAGTCATAATGAGGCATATATAGAGAGAGATATAGATATATATATATATAAAATTCTCTTTAATGCATAATTATTGGAGCCTTTAAAAACATGAATAAATGACTTTTATTCATGTTTCGTGTGTTATTTGTAAAACATCTGTTAAAATAAAATAGATAGCTTGTCTTAAGTATTATAGTAAGTAATAGCTTAAGTATTAAGTAGGTAATAGTACCAGTAGTAATAGTTGTACTTAAAGAATTCTTTGACTTGCCTTAGGAGAATGTGGGATCTTCTCACTCTTTGGGTATTTCTACAGTTTAATAACACATTCTTAGGATGGTGGGTGTCACTTTAACGGGTTGGAGACCCACTCAGAATTATTGGTTCACTATAATCAGGGATTCTCATGTACACAAAGAAGAAGCAGCAGAAAGAAGAGTTTGTGCATGAAGTTCATTTGTGAACACAGAACTTTGCCTTAACATGATTTCCTGCTTTGCCTGTTGAGGCAAGTGAATGAAGAATTAAAACAAGCCTTACTTTTTTTTCCTTACAGCAAATAAATCTAAACAACAAAGCCGTCCTGTTGAAACATTAGTTCATACTTTCTACAGCCGTTTTGCCTTCTGGTGTTTAAACTCCTTACAGCTTTTAGTGTCTGTATCTAATCAAGCCTTTAGTCCCATTATCTCTCCCTCCCTCTCGCTCCCTCTCGCTCCCTCGTTCCCCACGTCTGACCTTACAAGGAGAGGCAACAGGGTTGATGTCATTGACTGAAGAATGCTGCAGGATTCCAGAGAGAAAAGAGAGCAAGAAGAGGAGGAGGGGTCTGACTGGACAGTTTATGAACAGAGAGAGAGAGAGAAGGGGGGCAGAGAGAGAGGGGGGGCAGAGAGAGAGGGACAGAGAGAGAGGGACAGAGAGAGAGAGAGACACAGAGAGACACAGAGAGAGAGGGACAGAGAGAGAGAGGGAGAGAGAGGGAGAGAGAGAGGGACAGAGAGAGAGAGAGAGAGAGAGAGAGAGAGAGAGAGAGAGGGGGGACAGAGACAGACAGAGAGAGAGAGAGAGAGGGACAGAGAGAGAGAGAGAGGGGGACAGAGAGAGAGAGAGAGGGGGACAGAGAGAGAAAGAGAGAGAGACACACATAGTGAGAGAGGGAGAGAGAGAGAGAGAAAGAAAGAGAGAGGGGGGACAGAGAGAGAGAGACACACAGAGAGAAAGAGAGTGAGGGGGGGGGTGTCTGCTGTTTACACAGTGAAACACAAACCCTGAGCCAAAGTTGAACGAGAAAGAACTTGTTTGGGAGGATGGTGTCATTCCTCATCAGACTGTAAAGTCGAGGGGGAGGGTCTGATCTCTGCGGAGGGAGAAGTTACCGTTACAAACATCTCCTAGTCAGTCTGAGCAGGAGGAAGAAGGAGATCCACACTGCTGTCGTTAACAGGGTGAGTAACTTCTTCTTTGATGGTTGATCTTTCTCTGAAGCAGAAACAGGTTTTCTAGCACGTAGCTTCAGGGTTCACTGCTGTGGAGACCCTCACATATGTGGCATCGATCTGACATCTGGTAGCGTTTTCCGTGAGGTAAAACCTTCTCTGGGAGAGAGACACACCTTTGAGCGGGCGGTGTTCCGTGGCCGTTATGGACGGACACCGACGCTGAAGCGGAATATGCGGAAGCTGCAACAGGAAGTCCAGCTGGAAAGTTGATCGAGCTAGCTTATCCGTTCCCGCAGCTACACGACGGAGAAAAGCACATTTGTTACAGCTGGGATCTGCACAGCAGAGTCAACCCGTGTCTGGTAGTGTGTGAGGACGGTTAACGGCGGACTGCCTCGGTGACGGACGGACCGGAACCTCTGAGGTGAGGAGGGATGTGTTAGCGGCTGAAGCTAGCTGCTGCTGTGAGCGCTTATAACGCGGCAGGAACCACCGACATACATACAACCGCTGGGTTCGGCTAGAACCCTTATGAAGCCACAGCGTGAGCTTTAATAGCTGCATGTTTTCTCTCGGTGTGTTTGTGGGGGCTCACCTACACTCAGCCGTCTAGTAACGGGGGGCTGTGGTGGGTGCGGCGTCCTTCTCTTCTCCTTACTTGTGCCCCCCACACAGAATCTCTAGTCACGTGGCGTGTTTCACTTCTGTCTGTGCCCATGTTGAGGAGGTCAGCAATGATGGCAGTTTTAAAAGACTTCATTATTCTCTGGCCTAATTCAGCAGCAGGTACTCAAGAGATTTAAAACCTGACTCTAATGTTTGGCCCTAATCAGGAAAACCCTTTCCGTGTTTTATCATTTAATGTACTTCCACTTCAACACTTATCACATCTCACACCAGCTCTATGGCCATATATACTGTAAATAGCCATGTTGATGTATAATTGTTTTTACAAGCAAATGACTTTATCCCACAAACTTTGATTTATACCATCAGTCGCAGCTTTAAGATCATTCACCTGTTGGAGGCGGAAAAATTAACATTGGTAAGAATCTGACCAACTATCACAAGGATCGAATTATGATGGCCCGACAATTGGCTTAGATCATCTGCAAAAGTGTATGTCTTCTCGGGTGTTACCAGCCTAGAGCGGTTAGGCCCAATCAAAAGTGGTCTATGGAAGGAAACCCCTTGAAATGATGAAGTGTACATATGGAGCAAAACCCAGCCTGGTTTGTCCAGTGTCACAGAAGAGCTGAACAAATAGCTGAAATAGGAGTTTATACTTTCTCCCCGCATTTGTGTCCGTTACCTCTGGGTGGTCCGACTTCCTCTCATTGTCCAAAAATATGCAGTGAAAGTGAAAGGTTGACCTGCTCGTAGGTGTGAATGTGAGCGTGAATGGTTGTTTGGTTCTGTTTGTTGGCTCGGTAATGAGATATTGAATGGCCCAGCGAGTGCCTCGCATCTTGCCCAAGTCGTCTGGGATAAGTTCCGACACCCCTTTGACCATGCGCAGGGAAAGCAGTTACAGAAAATGAATGATTGGTTCTGGTGGAATGACGTTAGAACACTCAGTAGGTCAGTTTACTGTGAACTGACCAGTGTAGCCACACGTTAGTCAGAGTGACATGCTGACCCCTCTACAAGTGTCCCACTGAGCAATGGAAGAAGGTGCCCTGGTCTGATGATGATGGGTTTTGTTGAAGAGACGGTACCAGGATGGACCAGGGGGGTCAAGAGGAAAATGCACCCTGTTGGACTGCAATAATGGTCCAGGGATGGTTTTAGGAACACAAATAGGAATTCAGATTGTTATGTGATCTCATTCCAATGAAGCCTCTCCGGGATGGGCTAGATCAACAGATTGGGTCCTTGCAGGACCCACAACATCAGCTGCTGAAGTCTTAGTGCCCAGAAACCACGGCGTCGATCAGAGGTCTTGTGGTGTCCAGGCTGCTGTTGGTCAGAGCTGTTTTTGACATTCACAATAAATGGTGGGAGGTTATATTTTATGGAATATCAATCACATGTGTGCTACTGTAACATCCTAGTCTGAAATTAGTTCAGCAGGTTTAGTAGAACTATGTGTAAAATAATTTTCTGCATCTGCCTTTTACCCACATTTCCTGGTCCATAACCCGACCTTCCATTAAGATTTGTGGAAATATGGCCAGCAGATTTTGCAAAATCCTGCTGATAATCAGACAATGCAACACAACAATGGGCATATTTATAAAAACACAAAACAGAAATACATTGGTGCATGTTTTTAGAAGAACCTTGGGTATATTTAGTTACCTTTTGGGTCTCAATCCATGTAGAGAAACACGTCTCAGGTTTGTGTAGTAATGGGGGGATATATGTTGAATACATTTATTGCCTGTTATTGTTATTAAATAAACATTTCAACAAGAATGTGAGAATGCTGGGATCATTAGCGTCTCGTTGCCTCCCTCATCGACCTCTTTGTTGGTCTGACACGAATGAAGCCTCAAGCAGGACCACAAAAAGCAACCTTTAAGAATGACTAAGGGAAGGAGGTTCTGGTTTGTGGCTGGTGTGCGTTTCCTCTATGAAAATTGGGTTATAGTTATTGACGCCTTAGCATAAAGTTGGGCAAATGAAAATGTGACCCAGAAGTGGAGGTAGTGTCGGGAATTCATGCTGTCATTCCATTAAAGGGTAGATCATTTGATAAACGTGGAAGACTTTCTGTTTGTGTGTGTTTTTATTATTGTTTTGTATTATTTTGTATTGCTATGTGTGTATATTTATACAGGTGAAGCAGTAATGGGCTTTTCACTGATTTATTACTTATACCTCCAAAAGTGTTTCTTTGCATTGGAAAAGATCTGGTTTGATAAATATATCCAAAGTATGCTTTTTACTGAATTTATGAAGGTATAGCGGTGCCTCAATATCAATGTCACCTTGTACCGCCACAATCCGTGGATTTTATTAGGAGTTTTGGATGGAGGAGTGTTTGGGTATTCTGCTACAGGCCTTTCATAAATGGCCTTTGAAAAGTGACAGCACAGTGAGTATATCCAATTAAGTTCCTCCATCGGCACAAAGTAATGAGCCGCCGCAGAGGGAAATTGTTATGAAGAGTTTATGAAGCCATCCTCAACAGCCGCTGGGTAACAAAGTCTGTGCCGTAACGGGAGAAAAGGGTGTTCATGTGAAACATGAGAGAAAATACATCGTACATTCAGGTGCTACTTCGTACAGCTATTGTTATGGTTTAATAATAATAATACATTTAATTTATAAGGCACTTTACATTTGGATCAAATCTCAAAGTGCTACAAAGTAAAAGCAGATAAAAGCATCAATAAACAAAATAAAATAATAACTCTATAAAAACCTGACCGAAAAGCAGCAATGTTAAAAATAATAGTATAAAATTATTTTATAAATAAAATAATAGTCCAATAGGGCTCTAAAAACGCTGAGTCACAAGTCCACAGCCACGCTCGCCTTCACTCTCGGGTCCTATGTGTAAATCAATCCCCGAGCATATTCCTTGAATTCCAACTGGGCTGAAAACCAATTTTCAGAACTTGAAAAAGTTCTGTGCAGTTTACACCCAGTTCAACGGCTATAGAGTACAGCATGTAATTTACGCCGGGGGCATTCCTCAGGGCTACACAATGACTTCCTCCATCACAGCTGTAAAGTCAAAATGATTCAATTCAAGTGATGTCGTTCAGCTGAAGTGGCGGGTGAGTGATGAACGAGCAGCTTAGGCAAAGAACCCAGCAGAAGAGGTAGAATGCTTATGGTCTGCCTCCGGGTTGTGAATCAACCAGTGAAAGCAAGGGTGACATGGAGAGAAACAAAGAGGGGGGAAAAAGTGATGTCATCAGGCCCTAGTGCCAAATATGTTCCTCAGCGGTGGGTCCTCCGAGATCTCCAGGATCAGGTTTCAAGATAGATTTGCAGCTTGGAGTGTGGAGCTGATCTCATCCTATGAAATCCTTCAGGACTGTGTCGAAGAACAGACAGAACCTTACTTCAACTTATCAGCGCCGTTGAATAATTGAATAGGACTGTTGCTCATTTCCACTTATGAACAAAGTAGTCTAAGTACTGTAATGTAAATATTAGACCACAGTCCACACCCACCCTTGTGTCAAGTACTCCTCGTAGAAACCCGTTTAAGACTAAAGGGTTTTTCCAGCTCACTGCTGATAGTCGTACTTGCAGGAATAATTCATCTGAGAGCTTCATCTTGACCCCAACCCCCCGTTCAATGCAACCTAACTTGAAGTGTGTCTGGAGACTAGGTTCATGTGTAGGCAGCTATTTTCCCGCAGACTTGAACACCTCTCCTTGCACTCTTGTCTTTTAATTTGCTATTTTGTTTTTCCATTCCTGCAAACTGCTCTGCTATTATTTGCCTATTGAAAAATGGCAGCTAGAGCAGTTTGCATCACCGCTTACCTCATCAAGGAAGAATCTTCTGAATTATTGTATTGTGATAGTGAAGTGGAGCTGAGGAACGTCAACCTACAGACCGGTGGATGTTTTCTAACTCCACTTAGATGATAGTGACATTTGACCGTTGGTCTTGTGCAAGTGTTTCTACTGAAACTCTTCCTCATATCACACTTCTGGTGGGGGGGTTTGGAAACATTTAAGATGTAACTCATTTTAACTTTCATTTCTCCAAAACATCATTCAAACCAAATGCCCTGTCCTGTAAAATTGCATGATGTCCCATACAACATGGACACAAAAGTGTTTACTCGTTGTGTGTTACCAATCCATTTAGGAGGGTCTTGATCTGTAGGGAAAGGTCTGACCCCTCCAACCGTCAAAAGATCCTCTTTCGTATGCTTGAAAGTGTTCAGGAAATCTGAACGGAAGGAAGCTGAGTCAAAGAGCAGAGGTGGTAACAGAAACACTGACGAGTTATGAGGTGTGTCACTTATGACGTCACCGATGATTCAAGTGACGTCTTTGTTCCAGCTCAGAGGAATGAAGAAGAAACTTCAACACTGTTGCTGCTTTCTTTGGCTTTTAGTGTCAGCAGGGCCAGCCCACCCAATCATGTTCAAGGGTATTTTCTTGAATGTAAACACCATTATCTAGATGTTTCTTACATGTGACCTAGTACACACAGTTCAAACACACTTCTGTTCAGGAGTGTGTGCACAGGAGAAATGTGATGGAACCAGCTGGTGACAGGGCGTCTATACCGGACCCTCAGTTTCCTTCCACAGTTTGTCAATATTTGGCCTACAGCCCCTTAATTAAAATAATACTAATGTTATAATATTTCTGTGCGGTTTTCTTAATTACTCAGGAACCAATTAATTTTTTATGGATCGCAAACCTTGGTCACATAATTAACATTGAAGGATTTTCATAAGTTAAAGAATTGTGAAGCCAAGCGAGTAAATGTGTATGAAGAAACATGGATATAACCTTAGTCATTGTTTTTCTTTATCTCCTCTAGTCTGACTGCTGGCAGATTTATCTTTTAGGAAAAAGGAAGCCTGGTTTCCATGTAGAACAGTAAACAAACATTAAACGCACGGGAACAGATCCAACATCTATAAGAAATACATTGTCACCTCAAATAAGTGAGTCAAAATAATGAACAGAATCGATGTCATTCAATCAAAGTTGTTTCTATCTTATAATCCAGATACAGAATGACCTTTGAAGGTCTTTTTAATCTTCCCCTTGTGAATCCAATCATGTTCTCTCCACTGAACTTGTATAAAGGTCTTCAGGCCGACGCCATCATGCACCCCTGAGGAAAATAAGTCTTATTATAATTCTGTTATTTCTTCCGCTATCAGGCTGATAGAATGGAATGTTCTCCAGGCACAGTAAATGAGTTTGGTCTGCAAGTGTTCCTTGTTTCTCTCACTCTTGGGTACGTGTTTCTTTACAGGGTTATCACTTGATTCCTGGTATTCTGGTCTGCAGCTCTTGTTCGCAGAGCTGCAGACAAGAACGACGGCATGACGTCAATCACATGTCGTCCTGCTGCTGCTGCTGCTGCTGCTGAACGGAGGGGGGGGGCAGTGAACATCTTTATTTATTTATTTACTTTGTCAGGAGAGTTGGGAATTCTCTCAAACTGCATTTGGGACAAATAGAGTCGTTTGGATCTGAGTGGTCCTGCTCGGCGGTCCGAACCCCTGCAGGCCGATGTCAGCACCACGTATCTCGTGGCAGAAAACAAGAAACGGAAAAAGTGTCACTAAAAACCTCAGATCTGAAAAAAACACAGTTCATGATTTTCTTTACTAAATTTTTATTCTATTCACTGATGGGGCGACCCGACCCGTCTTTGAATGTCTGTGGAAAAAACCCGGTCCATGCATGACAGTTTAGTGATTAAGTGGTGTTCTTATCTTAATATCCCTGTTTAAAATACTTTGATCTAATAGTTTGTCCACTCTGACACCAAATGGAGCGAAGTGAACGCCTTCTAAACATAAAGTTTAGAAGTGCAGCTGAAACCCGAGGGATTTCTCGTCTCTCCCAGCGCCGATCAAAGTCCAGTAAGAAGAACAATCGGCTGAGAAAATAAGGAACAGCAGTAACATTTAACGCAACAGATTAGCCAAACATCCAGATTTAGAGTTGAACTTCCCCAGACTCATTCCGTCCAACAGAAGCAGCAGCATTGAATGAAAGTACGTTTAGAGAAGTGATGACTGATATGATGATTGGTCGGCTCCACCCACGTTGTCTCTGAACGTTAGGATGGAACATGTTCACTGCAAAAAACGCCAATATGACTCATTCCAATCAGCTTATAGATCACGGCCTCATGCCTCTGGGCTTGAGAACTTTAACTACTGACAGTTAAACATTGTTGCATCAGTCATTTGAACAATTGTATCTATAATTATTAGTATTTGTGTTATTATTGATGTTTTTGGTGTATGTATATGTAGTAGTTTGTTAAACAGCAGCAGTGTTAAAGAAGGCCTCTTGTGTGTGTGTCTGTCTGTGTGTGTGTCTGTCTGTGTGTGTGCGTGTCTGTGTGTGTGTGTGTCTGTCTGTGTGTGTGCGTGTCTGTCCGTGTGTGCGTGTCTGTGTGTGTGTCTGTCTGTCTGTCTGTCCGTGTGTCTGTCTTTGTGTGTGCGTGTCTGTGTGTGTTTAGTCTGAACACCCTTCAGACTAAAGGTCACGTTTTGGGTCAGCGGCCTGCAGGGAAATGGGTTCAAACTCTCTGAGGAATCTCAACAGAACCGATGAAACATCAACATTTGTTTAAGTAATAGAATGTGTGAAGTAAATATTTGAGCTCACCCTCTTTTTGAGGCATCTCAGATGAAGGTGTTATTGTAGTGGCTATCGTCCGTGTTTGAGACGGGTCTCCTCTGAAGAATCTGCTTCCATCACGTTCTTCATCATCATCATCATCATCACCTGTTAAATATTGTAAATGGTCTCCTGCTCTTTAAACCTGGCCTCAGAACATTTTCACGTACTTTTCTCTCATCCCACTGATTTTGCCGGCTGGTTATTTTCTGTTTTTAATGCTATTCCTCTAAAACCAAAAATGAACCAAACTTTATTTTAAGAGACACTGAAAGCTCCAATAAACACCTTTTCTCTGAATGTTGTGGAGGAGACGGCTGGGTCTGTTTTTAAATCAGCTTAATTGACCTGTTCTTTTCAGTGAAAATGAAAGATTACATATCTATTAGTATTAATATAAAAGATTACATATCTACTATAGTATTAATATAAAAGATTACATATCTATTATAGTATTAATATAAAAGATTACATATCTATTA
>VRLP01007320.1:0-22501 GCA_009660295.1 Lophius piscatorius | reverse complement strand
TCATGCTAACGTTACTGCCTCATTCATGCTAACGTTACTGCCTCAGTCATGCTAACATTTTTGTTTCATTCATGCTAACGTTACTGCCTCATTCATGCTAACATTACTGCCTCATTCATGCTAACGTTACTGCCTCATTCATGCTTACGTTACTGCTTCATTCATGCTAACGTTACTGCCTCATTCATGCTAACGTTACTGCCTCATTCATGCTAACTATACTGCCTCATTAATGCTAAAGTTAATGCTTCATTTATGCTAACGTTAATGCCTCATTCATGCTAGCTATACTGCCTCATTTATGCTAACGTTACTGCCTCATTCATGCTAACGTTATCGCCTCATTCTTGCTAACGTTACTGCCTCATTCACGCTAATGTTACTGCCACATTCATGCTAGCTATACTGCCTCATTAATGCTAAAGTTATTGCTTCATTCATGCTAACGTTACTGCCTCATTCATTATATCGTTACTGCCTCATTCATGCTAACGTTACTGCCTCATTCATTATATCGTTACTGCCTCATTCATGCTAATGTTACTGCCTCGTTCATGCTAGCTATACTGCCTCATTAATGCTAAAGTTATTGCTTCACTTATGCTAACGTTACTGCCTCATTCATGCTAACGTTACTGTTTCATTCATGCTAACGTTACTGCCTCATTCATGCCTAACGTTACGGCCTCATTCATGCTAACGTTACTGCCTCATTCGTGCTAACGTTACTGCCTCATTCATGCTAACTATACTGCCTCATTAATGCTAAAGTTAATGCTTCATTTATGCTAACGTTAATGCCTCATTCATGCTAGCTATACTGCCTCATTCATGCTATCATTACTGCCTCATTCATGCTATCGTTACTGCCTCATTCTTGCTAACGTTGCTGCCTCATTCACGCTAACGTTACTGCCACATTCATGCTAGCTATACTGCCTCATTAATGCTAGCTATACTGCCTCATTAATACTAACGTTACTGCCTCATTCATGCTAACGTTACTGCCTCATTCATGCTATCGTTACTGCTTCATTCATGCTAACGTTACTGTCTCATTCATGCTAACGTTACTGCCTCAGTCATGCTATCGTTACTGCCTCATTCATGCTAACGTTACTGTTTCATTCATGCTAACGTTACTGCCTCATTCATGCCTAACGTTACGGCTTCATTCATGCTAACGTTACTGCCTCATTTATGCTAACGTTAATGCCTCATTCATGCTAACATTAATGCTTCATTCATGATAACGGTAATGCCTCATTAATGTAAACGGTAATGCCTCATTCATTTAAACGGTAATGACGCATTCATTGTAACGTTAATGCCTCATTCATGACAACGTTAATGTCTCTTTCATGACAACCTTAATGTCCCTTTCATGATAACGGTAATGCCTCGCTCATGATAACGTTAATGCCTCATTCAGGATAATGGTAATGCCTCATTCATGATAAAGGCAATGCCTCCTTCATGATAACGGCAATGCCTCATTCATGATAAAGGCAATGCCTCCTTCATGATAACGGTAATGCCTCATTCATGATAGTGTTACTGCCTCGTTCATGATAACGGTAATGCCTCATTCATGGTAGCGTTACTGCCTCATTCATTCTAACGGTAATGCCTCATTCATGATAATGGTTATGCCTCATTCATGATAATGGTAATGCCTCATTCATGATAACGTAATGCCTCATTCATGATAACGTAATGCCTTGTTCATGATAGCATTACTGCCTCATTCATGCTAACGGTAATGCCTCATTCATGGTAGCGTAACTGCCTCATTCATGGTAGCGTAACTGCCTCATTCATGATAACGTAATGACTTGTTCATGATAACGGTAATGCCTCATTCATGATAACGTAATTACTTGTTCATGATAACGGTAATGCCTCATTCATGATAACGGTAATGCCTCATTCATGATAACGTAATGCCTCATTCATGATAACATAATGCCTCATTCATGATAACGTAATGCCTCATTCATGATAACACAATGACTTGTTCATGATAACGATAATGCCTCATTCATGATAACATAATGCCTCATTCATGATAAAGTAATGCCTCATTCTTGTTAACGTAATGCCTCATTCACGATAACGGTAATGCCTCTTTCATGATAACGGTAATGCTTCATTCATGATAACGGTAATGCCTCATTAATGTAAACGGTAATGCCTCATTAATGTAAACGGTAATGCCTCATTAATGTAAACGGTAATGCCTCATTCATGTAAACGGTAATGACGCATTCATGGTAACGTTAATGCCTCATTCATGACAACCTTAATGTCCCGTTCATGATAACGGTAATGCCTCGCTCATGATAACGTTAATGCCTCATTCAGGATAATGGTAATGCCTCATTCATGATAAAGGCAATGCCTCCTTCATGATAACGGCAATGCCTCCTTCATGATAACGGTAATGCCTCATTCATGATAGCGTTACTGCCTCGTTCATGATAACGGTAATGCCTCATTCATGGTAGCCTTACTGCCTCATTCATTCTAACGGTAATGCCTCATTCATGATAATGGCAATGCCTCATTCATGATAACGTAATGCCTCATTTATGTTAACGTAATGCCTTGTTCATGATAGCATTACTGCCTCATTCATGCTAACGGTAATGCCTTGTTCATGATAGCATTACTGCCTCATTCATGCTAACGGTAATGCCTCATTCATGATAACGTAAATACTTGTTCATGATAACGGTAATGCCCCATTCATGATAACGTTACTGCCTCATTCATGATAACGTAATGCCTCATTTATGTTAACTAATGCCTTATTCATGATAACGGTAATGCCTCATTCATGATAACGTAAAGCCTTGTTCATGATAACGATAATGCCTCATTCATGATAACGCTAATGCCTCATTCATGATAAAGTTATGCCTCATTCTTGTTAACGTAATACCTCATTCATGCTAACGGTGATGCCTCATTTGTGCTAACGGTAATGCCTCATTCGTGCTAAAGTTATGCCTCATTCATGCTAACGGTAATGCCTCATTCATGATAACCCGGTTTTCTGCTGCTTTCCTAGCGGTTAGCTAGATGGCTAATTTATAAATACCCCAGACTGTTTTGTGTATTATGTCCTGATGTACACATAAACTTTGAAACTATGTTCAGAATGGATTCTATTAGTCAGGGTCTCAGTGAGACTCAGTGAGAATCAGTGGGTCTCAGTGAGACTCATTGGGACTCAGTGGGACTCAGTGAGGACAGAGGCATGATCACACTGGACTCATTACCAGTGTCTTTAAGCAGGTTCCAAAAAAACAGGATCCCCATCAGTGGAACTGAAGCATAAATATGGTAAATCTAAAAGCAGGATGCAGCATACGGGGGTTCTCTTGAGTCTGTAGAATGACTGCCTGATGGGGGGCTCATGATGCTGATGATGCTGTAGTCCAATCTCATAGGGATGTGTGTGTGTGTGTGTCTGAGCGTTGTGCTGTGCACAAAGAACAAAGACAGTGTCATTGGAAATTGGCTGCCTTCTGTTTTTACACACACAATTTGCGTGCAAATGAGTGTAACCTGTTGGACAACAGGTTACACAGCCACCCCCCACCCCACCCCCCGCCGGAACCCAATTGTTAGCCCCTGCTGGGGCTAGTCCAGGGATTAGCTACCGGCTGGAGAGAACTATTCACTCTCTCTTTCATTCCCTCTGCCCACTGGGCCTTATCACCATCAATCTGACACGCTGTTTATCTGACGCTGCTGCCAGATCTGCTGGCCTAAGAGAAACGTTCACAAAGGCCATGGATCATCAGCACTTTGATTGTGGGACCCGGAGCTGCCCCTTACCCTCTCTGTGCCTCGTGATCCATCATCTCTTGCAACGGCTAGTCCGAGTCCCAGAACCTGGAAAGCCAGCTTGAAGGCCTCTCACTCTGTGTCTGTCGTTTGTGCTCCTCTTCCCTCAGAATCAAAGTTGGTTCCTCATTTTGTTCAGCCCTATTTGTGTTCCAGTGGGATCTCCTTGTGGATTGGTTTGTCGAGAAGCGCTTTCCTCCACTTTTCGTTCATCGTTGGCCACCCTGTCGTACCGTTGACAGCGGACTTAACCAGTGTCCAATCAGGAGTTTACCATCACCCTCTGATCACATTTGCAATTGAGTTTCATTGATTTAAAGAAGAAGAGAGAAAGAGAAACGGATTTTGCTGTCATGGCTTCTTTTAAACTGGATTTTCTCCCTGAGATGATGGTGGACCACTGCTCTTTGAATTCTAGTCCTGTGTGAGTACCAGCCCTGAGGGTATTCTTTGTTTTCTCCCGTAGTCTTGTGTCTCTGGAAATCTAATATCTGTGTTTTTGTTTGCCACAGAAGCATCTCCTGTCTTACAGTATGATGAGGATATTCAGTATAAAGTGGTTTCAAATCAGGATAATAATAGGATTTCATGAAACATTTTATTATACTAAAGTCCTTTAAGTCAGTCGATGTACTTTTTATCCATTTTCAATAGAATATTCAGTGAGTTTACCTCAAAACAATTTGTCTGTAACAACAGCATGAACACAAAATCCCTTATCATCCCCATAACAGAAATCTCATCATTCAGGAAAACTGTGTTTTGATTAAACCACAGTAGACGCGACGTGGATTTAGCAATAGGTAATTATTATGCTGCAGCGAACCTCGGGTCACACTCTTCCCAGAAATTCTATGGGATTGAAAAGATCAAATGTGTTAGAAAGCACAACTACTCCAAATGGACTCAATGATGACTTTAGCCTAAAATGCTAAATTAGGAACGACTGAGATTATACGAAGCCCATGAAATATTGCCAACCTTTAAAAATAATGAATAAAATAAAATACAAAAAATGTCCTTGTTGTCCATATTCATCATCTATAATTCAAATTATTCACAAAAATCTAACCTCTTACATAAGTAACAAAATTCAAAAATATTACATTCTTCACATAAAGGAACTATTTTCATCTAAAACATTTGAGCCTCAATTATTGGCACCCTGCATTTAATATTTAGCTCCGCCCCCTTTTGCCACAATACCAGCCTGATTCTCCTTCTGTAGTTTGTGATGAGGTCTGAGAACACATGGAGAATATCTGAGACCATTCCTCCATACAGAAACAGCCCCACAACATCAGAGATTCACCCCTAGACTTCAAAGTTAGTATGACGGGCTTTTTCTCTATGGCTTTCTTCCTTGCTAGGCCACACCCATCGTAGATGATGGTTAACAAAAAGCTCTACTTTGGTCTCATATGACCTCTGACCTTGTTCCAGTGAAAGTCCCAGTGGTGTTTGTCAAACTGTAGCAGCGTTAGCTGGTAGCAGCGTTAGCTGGTAGCAGCGTTAGCTTGTGTGTGGACGACAGCAGAGGTTTTTTTCTTCATACCCTCCCAAACAGCTGGTGTTGGTGTCGGCGCCATCTGATGGTGGTTAGGGAGATTTTCTGACCCCAAGATTCAACTGACCCCTGACCTCTCTAGCTGTGATCCTTGGAGAGTCTTTATCCAGTCCAACCATCCTCCTCACAGTGTGTGGGGTTTGTAGACACGTCCTCTTCCAGGCTGATTTTCTTTTACATCTCCAGTCTCCTTAAATTAAATCAATTTTTTTTTCTTGAATAATTTCAATCAAAGATCATGGGTATAGACAAAAAGATAATTTTGCATTTGATTTTACTGATTTTTTATTTTAAAGAGTTTCAACAATTCTGGAGGGCCCCGTATCTCTGATCTCTCATTAAAAAAATCTGCAGCGATGCTTAAACTTTCCACCAACATGAGTTCATTTGTTGCACTTTGCCTCCACACTCCAGCTTGAGCAGTGGAGTATGTTTTTTTGCGAGAGAGTCAGAATCAGATTAACACTGCTCTTCAGTTTTTTTCAAGAGGAGAAAACTCATCTGGTGTTCTGTGCCCAAAACTCTGCTCTCACAAACGTTAATTATCAATGGAGGCTCCTCCCTCTCCTCCCACTCTTGCCAACCTCCTCATTCATTTTTTCCTTTCACAAAGTAGTTGCTTCTCTGAAGCTCCAGTCCCTGTCCCTGTGCATTGGCACAGTGTTTCATTGATGTTGGTGTGTGGCCCACATCATCTTTATGTTTGCTTCAACAAAGTACAAGCTAATTTTATCACTTACACCATTCAGTTTGTAAACCCCCCCCAGAATCACACCAGGTCAGCCAAGCCCAGTACAAAAGTCTCCTGTGTGTGCAGATTGAGAATGCATGCAGGGTACGCTAGGTCGGCGTTTAAGGTCACCTCGTCACAGAGGGAAGTCAGCTTTCCTGAGAATTGAGCAATGAAAGAGTGAGGAAACACATTCTAGACACCATCAGTCTCACCGACCCTGTCAGACTCACTCACAGTGTGAAAATCATCCTCAGTTGCTTGTTTCAAAGGGCTTTATTAAAATGATTATAATAAATGAATTATTATAATATAAATGGCTTTTCTTAAATCTTTATGTATAATTCATGCATGCACTATTCAGCCATAACATTATGAACACTGTTTGCCAAAGTCTAAATACTATTTACCATCTGGTTACCAGTGAGTGGGATGAATTAGACATGAGCATTTTGTCTCCTGAAGTTGATGTTGGAAGTAGGAAAAGATCTCAGAGACTTCGATATGGACCAAATTGTGATGTTTAGACGTCCTAGTACCTACCAAAGTGGTTTAAGGAAGGACCGCCAGGATCATAGGTGCCGGAGGCTCATTGGTGCTCATGGAGACTGAAGGCTAGCACACGATGTCTCATCAAACAGAAGATGGACTGTAGCAGTCCATCTGTCTGTCCTTGTGCCTCTTTATCCTTTTCATTGGAAAATTTCAAACTGCTAGTGTTAGACTGGTGGATGAGCCACAAGGATTTGTTAATTTGAGGTGGCGAGGATAAACTCTTAAGAACCTTATTAAAGATGATGTGCACACTAACACCGAATGTTTAGTGAGCACCGAATAATTAAAAAAGAAAGGGAGAAGTGCAGTTTTAGATGCAAATCCAGTGGGATTTAGCAACGGGCAATGAAAGCGATGAAAATAGAATGAAAACACAAAAACATCAGACTGTACTGATATAGAGAAAAGATCTATCCTAACCTGTCTGCAATGAGGAACTTTGAAGAGGCTCCTAAATCCAGTATGAAGTGAATGGGCTCCTTTCAATGGCAGGGAGATCATAAAGGAAACCCACTAATAATGAAGTTGTTGGTGTGTTCTTGTTTCTCTTCATCACATGTAATCCTGTAATTGTATTTATATATATATGGAGTTCTTCTTCATCAGAGGTGATTCCCCAGGGTCAACGCATTCCTCGTTGAGTCTCAGTTCTTCTGAGTTCATGCAAAAACTCTCGTAGCGGTGTCAAAGGCAGCTTTCCAGGATGCAGCTCTAACTCCGAGGTTTAGTCTTCATTATATCCCTGAAAGGTCTGGGATGTTTTAGAAGCATCGCCACCACCACAGATCCTTCGCGTTAATGCAATCGCACACACAGATTGTCTGACTCAAGGATTAGGAGGAATTGAATCGAATTTGTGAAGGTCACTTGTATATTTCCGGCACTAAGTGGAGCTTTTCTCCTAAATTAATAGGCCATCATTTCTCAAAATTTGAACTGATTTTGTCCAAATTTGGTGAAAATTTATTGAAAGAGTTTACAGTATGATGTAAAAACCTTTGGTGTGTGAACGACCCCTAATTATTTCATCTTTTGAAGTGAAGACTGAAATGTTTTTTGCTCACATTTACCATTTACATGCATATTGATTATTTTTGTTTTGTTTGTTTTGTTGAACACATATTTTCAAGTTTCCACTTTTTTTAACAGTGTATTATTCAATAATGTCCCATAAAGGTGCACCGACTACTGCGCAGAATTCCACTAAACTCTGTGGAGGGATCAGAGGAAACTACTTTGACATGAGTAGGATTGTATGGCCCTGGTGGACATTTTCGCGTATGAGTGCATTTCCTATTAATTTGCACAGCTGGTTATTGTGTTTGAGGAGGCTGGAGCAGGATGTGGTGACTCGGTACGAGGCATCCAGAGTTAGTGTATGTGATCGGGTTCGTAGAACTACATTGGTCTAGACAAAATTGAATCAGTGACGGAATGAAACAAAGTACAGGAATCTCACTAGGTAAAGCGGCGATCCACTTATCTATCTGAAGGTCGTTGGTTCAACCCCCAGATGGGTGAATGCGGTCTCTCTCTCTCTCTCTCTCTATCTATCTATCTATATCTATATATCTATCTATCTATATCTATATATCTATATATCTAGATATAGATATAGATAGATATAGATATATATAGATATATCTATATCTATATATATAGATATATATAGATATATAGATATATATATAGATATATCTATATCTATATCTATATCTATAGATATAGATATAGATATATAGATATATAGATATATCTATATATATATATATGTACACAATGAGTCCATTTACCATTTATCACTGCACTGCTGCTTATGACATATGGATTGATGTTGGACTATTAGAGGTCTGTAGACCAGCTCTAGTCTGGAGAATGTGGACTTCTGGACTATCACAGGTCTGGAGACCAGCTCTAGTCTGGAGAATGTGGACTACCGGACTATCACAGGTCTGTAGACCAGCTCTAGTCTGGATAATGTGGACTACCGGACTATCACAGGTCTGTAGACCAGCTCTAGTCTCGATAATGTGGACTACCGGACTATTACAGGTCTGTAGACCAGCTCTAGTCAGGAGAATGTGGACTACCGGACTATTACAGGTCTGTAGACCAGCTCTAGTCAGGAGAATTTGGACTACCGGACTATTACAGCTCTGAAGACCAGCTCTAGTCTGGAGAATGTGGACTACCGAACTATTACAGGTCTGTAGACCAGCTCTAGTCTGGAGAATGTGGACTACCGGACTATTACAGGTCTGTAGACCAGCTCTAGTCTGGAGAATGTGGACTACTGGAATATTACAGCTCTGTAGACCAGCTCTAGTCTGGAGAATGTGGACTACTGAACTATTACAGGTCTGTAGACCAGATCTAGTCTGGAGAATGTGGACTACTCGACCATTACAGCTCTGTAGACCAGCTTTAGTCTGGAGAATGTGGACTACTGGACTATTACAGGTCTGTAAACCAGCTGTAGTCTGGAGAATGTGGACTACTCGACCATTACAGCTCTGTAGACCAGCTTTAGTCTGGAGAATGTGGACTACTGGACTATCACAGCTGTCTTGCTTCAATAAAAGGATTTTCCCCTCACCTCGTAAAGTTAGGTGATATCATGGAATTGTCATCACTGCCACAGATCCTTCGTGATAACGCGATAACGCGAAATCTATTTCATGCATAATTTTCCAAATAATATACCCACTCAGTCCTTAGTATGAGGAAGAGCTGGATTGATGTTGAGAAAATTCAGTTTCATATTACCGCCACATTCTCCACCTTTGGCCTGATTTGGTCCAAATTTTGTGCGGATGAATCTTGTATTTATCATATTTAAAATATTTCATATTTTATTCACTAGGGGGAGCTTTTTCCACAAAAAACTTCCATCAGGGGGCTTGTTTTTCCTGTGTAGGGGATTGGAGGCTTTTCGGGGGCGACAGCGTGGGACTCGTCTAAACTTGTTCTACATGTGATTACAACAACAATCCTTTCCACTCATGTCTTTACATGTTTACTTTGAGAGTTCACATCACGATCATACTTTCCTCTGTAGCTGCATCGATTCTCCTTCCAGCAAATTTGTTCATTCTAACACTTTGCTTTTTGCCTTCACAGAGGGAAGAAGATGAACGGGTCTCTGGACCACCCTGACCAACCAGACATCGATGCCATTAAGATGTTTGTGGGACAGATTCCACGGTCCTGGTCTGAAGACCAGCTTCGGGAACTTTTTGAGCCATATGGAGCAGTTTACGAGATTAATGTTCTCCGTGACCGGAGCCAGAACCCCCCCCTGAGCAAAGGTCAGCCTGTAGTAAGATACACGCCGACACCAGTAGTGTAAAAAGTCTGTATTGCTGCGTTCTGAATGCGTTGCAAAGAAAAAGTGTTGTTTGTGGCGTGTTGACAAATAAAGTCGATGCCAGCAGAGAGTAGATGTGTGTAACTGCTCATCTACGCCGGGCGCTTTGAACCCATGATTTCAGCTTCTGAAGGACGTTGGTCGTACGTTGAGGAAAGTAGTCAGAGATATTTGGCTCCCTCTTCAGGATTTTGTTGCGGGCTCCGACACTTTGACGGAACTTGGCGTTTGCGTTCTGGCGTATCTGTGATTTCTACTACCGTTAAAGCAGCAGGTGTATTTACTTCAGTCATGGTTGACTGAAACACGAGAAAGACATACGCATATTTCTTACAGAGAAGTCGGACGTATATTGGAGGCTTGGATTTGCTGACGTGAGTAAATAATCTGCTGCGTAATAATGCTGCATTACATGCAGCGGTCAACTTTAGACTCCGACTGGAGGGCCTTCATTTCATTTTTTTTATGGAGAGTCAACACTAAATTAGTCCCACGCTGTCGTCCCCAAAGTCTGTTCTAGGATCAGATCCCATAGTGACTCAACCAAACTATTTCTATGAAGTCAGTAGTCTGCTCTAGGTTCAGATCCCATAGTGACTCAACCAAACTATTTCTATGAAGTCAGTAGTCTGCTCTAGGTTCAGATCCCATAGTGACTCAATGATGAAGATAAATACAGTTAACTAGTTTTTCTGAATTCAGGAATAAAACAAGACAGATTTCCTGGAGTCGATTCATAGGAGATAAATTTAGACACAACTGATGGTTGGGAAGTTATGGCCCAGAAACTATGTTTTACACTAAGAGCTCCCCCTAGGGAGTGAAATATGAACTATTAGAGTGAAATAATATCTATTGATACAAGAGATAGATCAGCTTGGGCTGATTCATTAGCACCAAATTTGGACTAAATTGAACCAAACAGTTGAGAAATTACGGCTTGAAAACTGTAATTTTGTAGCTTTAGCTCCCCGTAGTAGCGCATATATACAACTAACCTTTCCCCAAATCCATCCAGCTCTTCCTGGCACTAAGGTCTAAGGGGTCTGAAACATGACAATGATCCATAGAATAGTTTTGGAGTTATAGCGTTACCAAGACGGATCTTCAGGGATGACCATTCCATGATATCCCAGACTCTTCGGGTTTGTTAGAATAAGACAAAGGAGGTTTATTATTTAGGAACTGAGTTGGGTCTGTGAACGTGTCTCCTTCATTCCCTGACAGGCTGCTGTTTCATCACCTACTACACTCGCAAGTCAGCCTTGGATGCACAGAACGCCCTGCACAACATGAAGATCCTTCCAGGGGTGGGTGCCGCTCGCAGTCGGCTGATCCTTCTGTCTTGGCTGGTAGACATGGAGCTCATATAAACACCAACGTGAAATATGTTGTGTATATATATATATATATATCTATATATAGATATCTATATATATATAGATATCTATATATATCTATATATATATATAGATATATATCTATATATAGATATATAGATATATATATATATATATCTATATATAGATATATATATAGATATATATATATAGATATATATCTATATATATATCTATATATAGATATATATATATAGATATATATATAGATATATATCTATATATAGATATATATATATAGATATCTATATATATATATATATATATATAGATATATATATAGATATCTATAGATATCTTGTAGACGGCCTCGATGCTGGCGGACCACTCCAGCATGTCATCCAGCTCATTAACATAGTTGTTTGAGCTTCAACCTACTGACTCAGTGTCGGAGGGTGGGCCGTGGTCAGGGTAGAAGAGCGAGACATACATTTTTAGGGTTGTGGGGCAGTGGGGGAGGTTTGTTCTCCGTGTTTGATGCATTCATGACTTACGCACCATGTCAATATTAATGTGTGTGTTATCTGTTTCCTTTTTCAGATGCACCATCCGGTCCAGATGAAGCCAGCAGACAGCGAGAAAAACAATGGTAAACAGTAGCACAACAGGATCACAATGATAGACAGAATGATTCAGGCATAAGTATTATTCTCATAAGAGGGAAAAAAAACAACTGTACTCCATGTACGTTCCCTTTCATCATATTGTGCGTTTTGTAATGCTTGGAAACCTAACTGAAAAGAGTTTCTTATTAGCGCCTCAGCACTGAGGATGCAAGGCGTTTTTATTCTTAAAAATGAATCCCCTATTTGGAATCCTTACCAACCCTAAAAACTTTGCAGACACATCAGTCCTGGGAAAAATGTTGTGTTCCATCAAAGGTCACAGCAAGGGAAAGGGACAAATGCTATACAGTGCCCCCTAGAATTTTTCTGTGGAGGAGGCCCAGGACCCCGTTTCACCTAAAAGTATGGAAAAACGTGTCTGTAATATCAGAATCTACCAAGAACAGGAAGTCGTCCATTTTTAATTAGATATGTGAATTTCAGTCATTTTTCACCATTTCCAGGTGTTGTATGTTAACCATCTCCTCTGAGACAAGTTGGAGATGCGAATCATTGTAGAATGTGAGTTTTCATCCAAGGGCGTGGCTGCGGCGGTGCTGCCATTTTCAGAGAAACAGGAAGTTGTTATTGAGAGGTTAGACATGCACAAGTTGACGGAAAGTTGGTACACATGTCAAAGGTCAAAAGTTGAGCAATTGGTTATGGGTTAGGGGAAGGGGCATGGCAAAAAGTGATGTTATGTTTCATCAAGGAATATGAAACTTTGTAAACAAGTGTATCTAAACACGATCTACAAAAAAGCCTCTCGGAGCCATGACACAAACTCAACCAGCATTCGGCCATTTCTAATTCTGTATTCATTTCTTTGAGATGTTTGAGTGTGGCTCTTAAACTAATTTGTCCTCGATTCAGTGGAAGGAATCCTAAAGCATCAAAGATTTTTACATAATTTCAAATTCATAATCTCATAACATCATTTTCTATTGTCCAATCCGTACCGAGCTTCACATGTTGGATCAGAGTCCCGCCCACCTCCTGGAAACAGGAAGTAAGCCCCAGGTAACAATTATCTTTGGAATATTGTGAGGTTTATGCTGCGGTTTTCATAAGCAGTAATCACCACACGGGCCGAGTCACGCGTTTATGCTCCATCCCACATGAACTCAGATCTGACCTGCATTCCTCTCACATAAACGTGGCTCGATCTGTATCAGATTTAGGACCAAGTCTTAAGCTGACTGAAATCGAACTTGTGCCACAATAAGGCTGTTCTCTCGAACCTGGTGATGAAAACATGGAGCCGATGATGCAGGAAGACATGTTTGATGTTGTGCTTCCTTGAATACAGCGGTGGAGGACCGAAAGCTTTTTATTGGAATGATATCCAAAAAATGCAATGAGAACGACATCCGGCTGATGTTCTCGCCATACGGACAAATAGAGGAGTGCCGGATACTTCGAGGCCCTGATGGACTCAGCCGTGGTAAGAAATATGGTTATTTATATATATATATATATATATATAATGTAATATTGGGCACCCTTTAAAAAAAAAGAAGTACAATGAGATGCAAAAAAATGTCTCCATTGTTTGTTATTGCAAAAATATAACCTTTTATTCAATTAAAAAAGCTAAAAAATTCTTAACATAAAATTATTATTTTTCTTTAAAGTATATGAGCCACAAAATTTGATCCCTCTAGTAAGTCCTGGGATTAAAGATCTCTGAAGCATATTTCCAGTTGTGTTTTATATTTTTAGCTCCTCTCCAAGGATCACAGCTAGAGAGGTCAGAGGTCAGATGAATCTTGAGGTCAGAAAGTCTCTCTAACCACCATCAGATGGCGCCGACACCAACAGCAGCTGTTTGGGAGGGTATCAAGAAAAATCCTCTGCTGTCGTCAACACACAAGCTAATGCTGCTACAGTTTCACAAACACCACTGGGACTTTCCCTGGAACAAGGTCAGAGGTCAGATGAGACCAAAGTAGAGCTTTTTGGCTACAAACATCTAAGATGGGTGTGGCCTAGCAGGAAAGAATGCCATAGAGGAAAGCCCCTCATACCCACTGTGAAGTCTGGGGGTGGATCTCTGATGCTGTGGGGCTGTTTTTCTTCCAAAGGTTCTGGACATCTTGTTAGAGACATGGTTCCATGGACTCCATCAAACACCAGCAGATACTGGATGAAGACCTAAAAGCCTGTCAGGAACCTTAAAGTGGGTCGTGGTTGGACCTTCCAGCAGGACAATGATCTGAAGATCACCTCAACATCAACCCAAGAATGGTTCAGAGGTCACAGAATAAAGGTTCTGCCATGGCCATCCCAGTCACCTGACCTAAACCCAACAGAACATCTGTGGGATGTGCTGCAGAGGAGAGATCATCAGCGTGAACTTCAGGACCTGAAGGAGATGGAGAGGTTCTGTATGGAGGAATGGTCTCAGATCTTCTCCATGTGTCCTCAGACCTCATTACAGACTACAGAAGGAGACTCAGGCTGTTACTGTGGCAAAAGGGGGCAGAGCTAAATATTCAATGCACATCAATAATTGTGGCGCACATGATTTAGAGAAAAATATTTGCTTCATGTTGTGAAGTTTGTTACATGAATAAAAGGTTAGATCTTTGTTTATAATATGAGTTAAAGATCATTGGTGTAGATGGAAATAACTCTTTTGCTTCTCATTTGACTGATTTTTTCAAGGGTGTCAGTAATTGTGGGAGGCTGTGTTCATTTACACAACAGTAACGTCAGTACCACATTTCAATGTGAACAAAACAATAAAGCAGTAAACCGTAAACAACTATTAGATGATTGCTATGAAAGGAATCACCCGTCAGTAAAACACTGTCTGATTTTTCGCTTTGAGATGCAAAAATAACATTTAAAATTAACATTCAAAACAGGTTTTTTTCCTTTTCGTGACCATAAAGCGATGAGTGGAATTTGAAAAATAAGGGATTTCCATTTTTTAATTAGATTTTTAGAAAAAAAAATCACACGACTCCCTCCTGTGGTTTTTCGGGAGGGAATGAGGAAATGGCTTGTTGTGAGCGGTTTGAATTGCCATGACCGCTGGTTTAGGTGGTTCAGGTGGTTCAGGTGGAGTGGACTGGAAACTGCAGCTGCAAATTCTTCATTCTGCTGTATGGGCACATGGACCATCATAAAATGGGCTGTTGTGATTGGTTCAGAACTCTTTATGAATCCTGCTGTTTACTTTTGCGTATTTAAACAAGATAGTTACTGTTCATAATGATGTGGCTGATTGATTGTGGATCAGCGGATATAATCAAAAATATCCTTATTTCAAAGCTACAATGTATTTCCTGCTCTGTCCTAAGCCCCGCCCTCATTGGTGCATTTGTAACTGATCTTCATATTCAAGTTACAAAAGTGAAAATGATTTCTCTCATCCAGATACGGTCATGAAAAGAAAACACGTCTTGTTTTTTAATTTTGAGTTTGGTATCCCAAAATCAAAAAACGTTTTGTTTTTCAACATGTTTCTGAAAAGAAAATCAAGATACCAATAGATACACGGACCGACCCGATTAGATGCAGTCATACCTTTAATGTGAAAACGATCCATTTGTATCGGGTCATCTTTACAGACATAGGAGTTACTTTAGCTATCGCCACTTGGACACAGTTGTCTCCAGTTTTCTTTTCACAGAGATTTTTTTATGAATCTTGATACACTTTCTCATTCTCAGGTTGTGCATTTGTGACGTTCACAGCGAGACAAATGGCCCAGTCAGCCATCAAGTCCATGCACCAGTCCCAGACCATGGAGGTGAACAGCTTCATACCTGATCTATGTCTCATGTTGTGACCTTGACCTTGGATTATTTTCCCTCTAGTATTACTGAGAGAAGTCATCCATTGTCCTTCAAACCGGCAGATCCTTTCAAATGGTTTTAGGCAGCCGATTCACTGAGGACGCCCGTTTGTGCGGCGGTGCACTGACATAGCTTGTTTTTGTGTTTAGGGCTGCTCATCACCCATCGTAGTGAAGTTTGCCGACACTCAGAAGGACAAGGAGCAGAAACGTATGGCCCAGCAGCTGCAGCAGCAGATGCAGCAACTCACTGCTGCTTCCATGTGGGGAAATCTGACCGGGCTCAACAGCCTGGGGCCACAGTACCTGGCAGTGAGTGTGTTTACTCTACGCCCGTCCCATTACCAATGAAGTGTAATGGTCAGACTATCCTCCGCGCCACTTTCATTCCAGTTTCAAATCTACTGTCGTTTTTTCTCATAATCTCTCTTGGTTTTAGCTCTACTTACAGCTGTTGCAGCAGTCAACCTCAACAGGAAACACACTCAACAACCTGCACCCTGTTTCAGGTACACACACACGAATACACACAACAGACACACACACATACAAATACAAATCCACATACACATAAACAGATACACACAGACACAGACACACACACACACACATAGGCACATAAACAGATACACACACACACACAAACAAATACAAATCCACACGTACATATAAACAGAAACACACATTCACACACCTGTTCATCCAGCAAACTCCACATGGTGATGATATCATGTGCTAGGAGTCTTAACCCTGTGTGTGCGTGTGTGTGTGTGTGTGTGTGTGTGTGTGTGTGTCAGGTCTTAATGCTATGCAGAACCTGGCTGCTTTAGCAGCAGCAGCAACAGCCTCGCAGGCCACTGCCTCCGCCTCCAGCGCCATGACAACATCTAGTAGCCCTCTCAGTGCACTAACAAGCTCGGGTAAACAACAACTAAATGATTTTTGAACAAACAAACCCATTGATGGGATACGGGAATTTTCCAAGCTCCAAGTTGCCCCTCTCGTTGTTCTTTTGTAAGAGCACATATCATAAATAACTGCGCAGATGTTATTGTCGCTGACTGTGATGAACAAACAGCTTTTGTTCTCTGAGCAGGCTCCTCCCCCACCTCATGCAGCAACTCTTCAGTCAACCCCATGGCTTCTCTGGGGGCCCTGCAGTCTCTGGCCTCTGGTTCTGGAGCTGGCCTCAACATGGGCTCCCTGGCAGGTATAGTACCAACTCTTACCTGGACCTGGACCTGTGTTCACTGATCAGACAGCTGTGAGGCACAATGCTTGATGTGAATCCTTCTCTTCGGACGTCTCGAGGCGGAGGATTGATTGTTTATGCTGTGAGTGCGCTCCTACTTCTCATTGTTACATCCAGAACAGTCGCGGAATCTTCATCTCCACCGCACATCCTTCCCGTTAACACTATAACCAAAAACTGTTTCTAGGGTCAAATTCTCACCCACACAGACCTTAGTGTGAGGAGGAACTGGATTGATTTGGGGACAAGTCGGTTGCATATTTCCAACACTGGAGGGAACTTTATCTCAAAAAGATTTTGCGCCGTAATTTCTCATTTGTTGGTTCAACTTACTCCAAATTTGGTGCACATGATTCAACTCGAGGAGATCTACCTTGTATGTATCGTATTTTACTCTAGTACTTCATATTTCCTCACAAGGGGGAACTCCTTTATGGAAAACACTGTTTTTCAACATAACTTCATAACTGTTGGTCCGATTTAGTCCAAATCTGCCCAAATGAATCTGCACAAGGAGATCCAACTCTTATCTTTATTTTTCACTATAAAAGTTCTTATTTTACTCACTAGGGGGAGCTTTTAGCGTAGAACACAGTTTCTGGTCCGAAACTTCCCGACCATCAGTCCAGTTGTGTCTAAATTTATCTCCTATGAATCGACTCCAGGAAATCTGTCTGGTTTTATTCCTGAACTCAGAAAAACGAGTTCACTGTATTTATCTTCATCATTGAGTCACTATGGGATCTGATCCTAGAACAGACTGATGACGTCATAGAAACAGTTAGGTTGAGTCACGATGGACTGTTTGAGAAGGCGTGTGTGTTTTTGTGCTCTCATGTGTGTGTTTGTGCGCGTGTGTGTTTGTGTGTGTGTGTGTTTTTTTGCGTGTGTATGTGCGCGCGTGTGTCTTTGTGCATGCGTGTGTTTGTGCGTGCGTGCGTGTGTTTGTGCACGCGCGCGTGTGTGTGTGTGCGCATTTGTGTGTGTGTGTTTTTGTGCGTGTGTTTGTGCGTGCACGTGTTTGTGTGTCTCTTTGATTGTGTGAGACTTTTACTGAATTTCTGTATTCATGTCTGCTAACACTGAATGAAGAATCACTTTCAATGAGTGAACTGTTTGTTTTGTATCCCGGTTGCAGGCATGGCGGCGCTGAATGGCAGCCTCGGCTCCGGAGGCCTCTCTAACGGCTCAGGAAACACAATGGAGGCTCTTAGTCAGGCTTACTCGGGCATCCAGCAGTACGCTGCTGCCGCCCTGCCCAGCCTGTACAACCAGAGCCTGCTGTCCCAGCAGAACGTCTCCGCGGCAGGCAGTCAGAAGGAAGGTGGGTAAGAGCACAGAGAGCTGAGGGGACGTGTCCAGGAGATATGTCCGCTCTATATCTTCCTTTGTTCCACTCCAGTTTAGTCCGATCAAATAGATGACATCAAACCTTTTAGAGCTTCAGCCTAACATGAGACGGTGTTTAAACTATTGTGTCTTTTGTCCTGCAGCACGATCTGTAAAATAGAAACAAAGGTTATATGTAGGTGAACGCATCCCAATACTGAGCTTAATATTCAACAGACTACAATAAACTAAGAACCTGTGGCAAGGAAAAATACATGACAATAAAACTTCTTCTCTAATGCCGTGTGGATCCCCCGTAAAACTTTGAATGCTCCCTGTCGTTACCATGGTAACCAAGTAATATATCCAGATGACTTCTGCTGTCAGTGGTTTTAATGTTATGGCTGATCAATGGGCAAAGAAATTAAATTTGCCTAAATCAGTAAAAATCCAGTAGATAAAATATACAATCGAGCTTAAAACTTGGGAAATTATTTTTAAGTATTGTATTATTCCAACGTATCTGTATTTTCTTCCACCACTAGCTTTGAGCGATGAAAGTTTCTTCAGGGTTTTATTGTAGTTGCTTCCATAATTAGCATTAGCATGATTTCCCTGTTAAGAGCATGTTGAGGGAGGTGTGTGTGTTGTGTGCTGTGTGAGTGTGTTGTGAGTGTGTTGTGTGTGTTTTGTGTGTTGTGAATGTGTTGTGTATGTGAATGTGTTGTGTGTGTGAGTGTGTTATGTGGGTGTGCGGTGTGTGAGTGTGTGTGTTGTGTGAGTGTGTTGTTTTGTGAGTTTGTTGTGTGTGTGTGGTATGTGTTTGAGTGTGTTGTGTGTGTGTGTGTGCAGTGTGTTTTGCGGTGTGTGAGTGTGTTGTGTGTATGAGTTTGTTGTGAATGTGTTGTGTGAGTGTGTTGTGTGTGTGTGTTGTGTGAGCGTGTTGTGTGATTGTGCTGTGTGTGTGAGTGTGTTGTGTGTGAGTGTGTGTGTTTTGTGTGTGTTTGTGAATATGTTGTGTGTGTGCGGTGTGTGTGAGAGTGTTGTGTGTGTGCTCTGTGTGTGTGAGTGTGTTGTGTGTGTGAGTGTGTTGTGTGTGTGAGTGTGTTGCATGAGCTTGTTGTGTGTGTGTTTGTGAATATGTTGTGTGTGAGTGTGTCTTGTGTGTGTGTGAGTGTGTTGTGTGTGCTTGGTGTGTGTGAGTGTGTTGTGTGTTGTGAGTGTGTTGTGTGAGTGTGTTGTGAGTGTGTTTGTGAATATGTTGTGTGTGAGTGTGTTGTGTGTGTTTGTGAATATGTTGTGTGTGTGTGTTGTGTGTGAGTGTGCTGTGTGTGTGAGGGTGTTGTGTGTGTGAGTTTGTTGTGTGTGAGTGTGTTGTGTTTGAGTGTGTTGTGCGGTGTGTTGTGGGTGTTTATGTGTGTGTGCGGTGTGTTGTGTGTGTGGGTGTGTATGTGTGTGTGAGTGCGGTGTGTTGTGTGAGTTTGTTGTGTGGGTTTGTATGTGTTTGTGTGTGCGGTGTGTTGTGTGAGTGTGTTGTACGTGTTTGTGAATATGTTGTGTGTGTTTGTGAATATGTTGTGTGTGTGTGTGTGTTTGTGAGTATGTTGTGTGTGAGTGTGTTGTGTGTGAGTGTGTTGTGTGTGAGTGTGTTGTGTGTGAGTGTGCTATGTGTGTGTGAGTGTGTTGTGTGTGAGTGTGCTATGTGTGTGTGAGTGTGTTGTGTGTGTGTGTGAATATGTTGTGTGTGAGTTTGTTGTGTGTGTGAATATGTTGTGTGTGTGAGTGTGTTGTGTGTTGTGAGTGTGGTGTGTGTGAGTGTGTTGTGTGTTGTGTTTGAGTGTGTTGTGCTTGAGTGTGTTGTGGGTGTTTATGTGTGTGTGCGGTGTGTTGTGTGAGTTTGTTGTATGTGTTTGTGAATATGTTGTGTGTGAGTGTGTTGTGTGTGAGTGTTGTGTGTGAGTGTGTTGTGTGTGTGGGTTTGTATGTGTGTGTGCGATGTGTTGTGTGAGTGTGGTGTGTGTATGTGTGTGAGTGTTGTGTGTGAGTGTGTTGTGTGTGTGTGTGTGAATATGTTGTGTGTGTGTGTGTGTGTGTTGTGTGTGTGGGTTTGTATGTGTGTGTGCGGTGTGTTGTGTGAGTGTGGTGTGTGTGGGTGTGTATGTGTGTGTGCGGTGTGTTGTGTGTGTGGGTGTGTATGTGAGTGCGGTGTGTTGTGTGAGTTTGTTGTGTGGGTTGAATGTGTTTGTGTGTGCGGTGTGTTGTGTGAGTGTGTTGTATGTTTGTGAATATGTTGTGTGTGAGTGTGTGTTGTGTGTGTGTTTGTGAATATGTTGTGTGTGAGTGTGTGAGTGTGTTGTGTGTGTGTGTGTGTGTGTGAATATGTTGTGTGTGTTGTGGGTGTGTATGTGTGTGTGCGGTGTGTTGTGTGAGTGTGGTGTGTGTGGGTGTGTATGTGTGTGTGCGGTGTGTTGTGTGTGTGTGTGTTGTGGGTGTGTATGTGTGTGTGCGGTGTGTTGTGTGAGCGTGGTGTGTGCGGGTGTGTATGTGTGTGTGCGGTGTGTTGTGTTAGTGTGTTGTGGGTGTGTATGTGTTTGTGTGTGCGGTGTGTTGTTTGTCTGTGCGGTGTGTTGTGTGAGTGTGTGTGTGTATGTTTGTGTGCGTGCGGTGTGTTGTGTGTGCGTGTGTTTGTATGTGTGTTGTGTGTGGTGTGTTGTATGAGTGGCTTGTGTGTGTGTGTAAGTGTGTGTGTGTGTTGTGTTGTGTGAGTGTGTTGTGTGGGTGTGTACGTGTGTGAGTGTGTTGTGTGTGTGTGTGAATATGTTGTGTGTGTGTTGTGTGTGTGGGTTTGTATGTGTATGCGAGTGTGTATGTGTGTGTGTTTGTGTGTGCGGGTGTGTATGTGTGTGTGTGTGTGCGGGTGTGTATGTTTGTGTGTGTGTGGGTTTGTATGTGTATGCGGGTGTGTGTGTGTGCGGGTGTGTATGTTTGTGTGTGTGTGTGTGTGTGTTTGTGCGGTATTTGCTGATCTGACCTTCTGCTGAGGATTCTGTCTTGTTTTAAATCTGCTGCGTCAGCCAGCGACACTCGCAGCACCGGTAAGACTCTCCTCCTCTGATCATCTAATCCATGTGAAGCTGCTACACTTAAAAACAAGTCTTCTTCCTGTTGTTGTTTACGTTTGATCATCCATGCTTTTGTCTCAGCAATTATGATCATGTGACATTACATCCTGTGAAATGATTCTGTAATCCATGTGCATGTGTGGAGAAGATCTTAAATATATTTTTGTGTAGCCCTCACACTTGATCCAACCTTCAGTTCTCTGGTTGAGGATTCAGTCTAACCGTGAACATATGTGAAGAATGTGTAGCAATATTAACATCGTTGAATGGTAGAAAATGTTTTTACGTCTTTATTCTTTGTATGGTTGTTAAAAAGGACTCATTGATTGGCAGGTCCAGAGGGTGCCAACTTGTTCATCTATCACCTGCCTCAGGAGTTTGGAGACCAAGACCTGCTCCAGATGTTTATGCCTTTTGGGAACGTCATCTCCGCTAAAGTTTTCATCGACAAACAGACAAATCTCAGCAAGTGTTTCGGTGAGTTCATGCCAGCTCTGTTAACCCTTTTATGAATGACATGTGAATTATTACGACCGCGTATAGTCAGGGATGGAATGGAATCGTAATTTTTGCCACGGATCCTTTGTGTTACTTCAAACTATTTCATGTATCATTTTAGAATTTAAATGTAACTCTTAGTCCAGAATTGCTGCAGTTAGTCCAGTCGAGGAGATCTGTCCTGACTGCATCATATTTTACTCATATTTGTATCTTCACCTGTGTGAGCAGGAACTCTGAAGTGGTGAACAGGTACTTCCTGTTTGACTGGGGTATAAATATGAGGTGACACAGGCCTGATTCTCTCTGAGGGTCTTCACGATGATGAAGACCAGAGAACACAGCAATGAGGAGCAAAGAAAAGTTGTAGAGCTGCACAAATCTGACAATGGAGACAAGAACATCTCTCAGCAGTT